>JZLH01S0211872.1:2020-16294 GCA_001188425.1 Eucidaris tribuloides
AGATATGTAAATGAGCTGACTAATTACGTTGGGTGTCCCTTACCGCCAACTGGATCCTTTTGGGGTAAAATGGGACACGCTTGACTGAATTTGATTTTTTGAAACACGTAAGATGTAAATTTTGGGGTGTCAAATATTTTTTTTCGGGGTTAAATATGCAAATTACATACTTCAGACACACAATTTAATGGCAAATGAATTGATTTCGTATTCTAATAAAAAAGAGAACAATCTTTAACCATAAATTGTTGATAAAAAATAAAGAAAAATCGTGAAATTTGCAATGTACATTGAAAAACACAAAAAATTACAATTCTTACCTTTTTTAATATTTGTATCAGATATTATCGTTAAATGCATATTTCGGATTCTCTGTTAAATGTGAATAACTATTATAATGGTAAAATCCCCCCCCCCCCACTTTTCGAGAGAGGGGTGGCCGTACATATCACCCCCCCCCCCCACACACCACACACACACACAGCATCACCACGGGACACACAGTCACACTATCAGAAAAAAATATATTTATTTTCTATAATTAATCATTGAATAAAAATTACTATATAGTGAAAATTCTCTCTGAAAATGCCCTTAAAATGCAGATCGTTCAATTTTAATTCTAAAAAACTCAAAAGCTCCTGCTCGGTCACTTCGCTCCCTCGCTTTCACTTTCTCTGAATAATTTGAACACTTCGGCCCCGGAAAATTCCTGCGTGTTTTTGCATTCAAGGCTGTCTCCACTGCATGATAGTATAGTTATAATCAATCAGTTTGAGAATGTGTAGTGCCTCCGACTTTTAAAACATATAGTTATTCAAAACGTTGGTTTTAGAGTATATGGCGGATAGAGACCAGCAATCTCTATTGCCCGAATTAAAGTATACACTGTCGTAAATTTGGAGGAGGGGGGTTAGAGGATATATCCCACCACTTTTCGGGAAGAGGGGGGGGGGGTGATCTGTACAAATAGATACCCCCACTTTTCAATAAGAAAGGTATTTTTGTGTCTATATATTCAATTATTAATAACATATATACAATTTTAAAATGCTAAAGATATATATTGTTATCTGCATGAATATTCCGATGTTTCCGATTTGCATATATATTGCAATATCTCTCAATCATGTTCATTACAACGTGAATTCCATTGGTCCAAATAGGCATTATATCCCTATCCCTATTTAATGCACAGATAGCTATAACGCAAAATGCAGACCTAATGACACATCGTATATTATCAACAAAATGTAAAAAACAAACTCAGCTATTTTCACGTTAGGACATAAGGAGCCCACCCGACGCTGTACAGCATTTATCAAGATGACAGTCTAATACATCTTTTAAAATGGTCACGATTTTTTTTGTCAGAATTTTAAAAACTCTTTAAAGATTTTTTTAAAGGATTATTCAAAATTATGTGCTCGGGGGGGGGGGGGTATGTTCCCAGTATTCCAGAAATTTGCGCATCCTACCCTTTTTCTGTTTTTACTTCTTATAGAACTCCTAAAAGTATAAATGTTTTCCTTTTTGACAATCTTTTGAATCATTTGCATCAAAATGATCCCTTATAGTGCCCCTCATTTTATTTCCATAATCGTTTTCTTTTCAGATAAAAACAATTGTCAATTTTCCACCTCTGATAATCCTCACTTGTGACAATATACATAACATTTTACATATTTTAGAGGCACCCGCTCCAATTTAATTGCCGCTACCACCTTATTATGTTCTTAAAATGCCCCCTTTTCCTCTTTAATTTGTGCCCCGAATTTACTGTAATTTTTAAGGCTCGCGAGCATTATTTGACTATATTTTGTTTGGATGTCATTTCAGTCTCTGAATGTGAGACATTTCAGAAACATGTTCCCCTTTTATAAGATGTTATTGGACACCATGCAGTCTCATAGGTCCTAAAAAAATTCTCGCTCGCTTCGCTAGCTCGCACATTGATATAGGCCATGAAAACCCAACTGCATGGTATTTACTTCTTTTATATTACAGCAAAAGATCGAGAAACACATTACGTAAAATGTGTAAAATTTAATCACAATAAAAGCTACATGCCAATGTTAAGAGATAGTGGTATATTTTGCACGTTTTAAGTGTCCCCGTTTCAATAAATAGCCCTTGATTTGGGGGTGTCCTCCAATATTTGGAAATTTCATCGATCATCCCCCCCCCCCGCTCCTCGGACAGAATTTCGCCCATGACTGTCGGGGTGCGTGCTGAGGGGAGTACGTGGGACTCCGACATTTCCCATAGGCAATATCAATAATGTTTAAACCAAAATGTGTTAGGCCTACATGTACAAACAGTTTTTGGTCGGTAGGTGTTGTTTTCTGATGTTGGAGGGACAATACTTTTTGAATGATTGCTGAAAAAATATCGGATCAACCGCCTACTTTGGCTTTGATTTGCCAAAGATCAGCTAACGTAATACAACATTACAATTTAAATATGCAAAGGTTTACTAAACAAACTACCGAGTTGAAGGGGTCTTATGATGATGTCCTATAGCAGTTATTATCGGAAAATAGCAAATTATTTGAAATGAAGTAAATGAATATTCTTTCTCCTTTCTTGTCCAAGGCGGAAGATTATCTAATGCAGGTGCACCCACGGAAGAGGGGCGCTTTCTTCTTCGCTGGGTGTGGTGTTCTTTGAGACCGCTTCTCATACTGACATTCCAAAAACGTCAAAACCGTGCATACGGAAACGAATTATTTTTTTAGGTGGCCGCGCTATATGCAATGGTGTACGTTATGTTTACAGGGGCAGTCACCCGGGGGGCAAACGTACTTTGGGGAGAGAGGGTCTCACAAGCGATCAATCAATCAATCAATCAATCAATCAATCAATCAATCAATCAATCAATCAATCAATCAATCAATCAATTAATCAATCAATCAATCAATCAATCAATCAATCAATCAATGATCGATCGATCGCTCAATCAATCAATCATTGGCTAATGAAAGTTCATTTGTCAAAAAATGTGCACCATATTGTTGATAAAGAAAGAAATATAAAATCAGACGAGAAGTTGCAAAGAATGGGGTTAAATGAAATTGAAATAAATGAAACAAAACTGCTATTTTTCATTTTTAAGCATTCATCTTCCTTGGAGAAGTCTACTCGACAAAAACGAATACCCTATAGAATTTATATACAATGAAAATGTCTATTCCTTGCAGAAAATAACACTAAAGAAACTATACAGTCATTTGTTAAATATGAAAATAGATCTTATGCAGTATGCAATTTAGAGCAATTATACACCCCGAGTCCACGAAATAAAGAAGAGAATATATAGAGCGGAGGAAAAAAAATTAGCTATGGGTCGAGGTACGCTAGCATCATATAGCAATCGCTTCCATTAGTTACTAAGTTATAAATGTATAACAGCACTGCGAAGCTCCAAATTTGATTTTTTTTTTTTAGGGGTAGGGGTGGGTAAAAGGGTGTTATGAGGGTGGCTGTATGTGCCTTTTGTTTTGTTTTATTCTTTTTATTTCAAAATGAATGAAAAGAACACAAAGAGGCAGTGCATATTATATTCAAGGTATATTTCTTTTCCTTTTTTCACTACAACGTGTATGTTCTGATCTCAGTAATGATTTTACATTATATAATTTTCGTAACATTCAAGAGGGAATGAAGTCATGTGAAGATATTTTGCCGTGAATAATTTTAATGGCTTATTTTCGGGGGCTGACTGGTTTTGGTCCACTGACTAGCTATCTGCAGTGTGGTCGCCTGTCAGCCCGCCTGTCAGTCTTTTTATGGAACGTTGAATATTGACACATTCGAATTGGTAGAATATATGCAATGGAGTGAACAAAATTTTAATGACAAAACATAGTTATTATTATTATTTGTCACAGATTGGGGCACCAAACGTAGTTTGAGGTGCCATATGCGGGCGACTATAGCGTTCGGGAGATCAGTCCGCTTTCGGGAGTGCCAGCCATTGTGTCAATGTTAGAAAAGTTTTCATTTGCTTATCTCTTTAAAAAATGTTTCAAACGACTGTATTGACTGAAATGGAAATGTATTCATTTGTTCACCTCAAATGATTGTATTGATTTGAAAGACAATAAAAATCACCGGAAAAAAATCAATCAGTTTGAATCAATCAATCAATCAATCAATCAATCAATCAATCAATCAATCAATCAATCAATCAATCAATCAATCAATCAATCAATCAATCAATCAATCAATCACCGGTTACTACTTTCACAAGGCAACACGACAATGTTTTCATTCCCTGGTAGCATACGCGTATGATCCAGGCGGTGAGGCCCCCACCTTACCCCCCCCCCTTCCTTTTTTTTTTTTTTTGTCGAAAGGGGGATGTTATAACTCCCCACTCCCTTTCCTGAAACCACTTTTTTTTTGTAAAAAGGAAGTCTCCGGAAGAGACGGACACTGGCGGGGATATTTGGTCGTGCATTTTCTTTTTTGATTGAACATTTTTTCGCCGCTACCCCTACCCCCCCCCCTCGGGAGGGGGGTTACTCAGATTAGCCTATATAGTCGGACGAGGGTGTGCCGGCTGAGAACCCTATCTTTTGCCGCACTCAGTATCATCACAATATATCTTCTTACATGTATTGTAGCCCATGTCTAAGGGTTTACAAAAAAAATTTGGCGCGAAATGCGCCGAAAATTTTGAAAATTTGAAAAATGAGACCCATGTCTAAGGATCTTTTGATAGAAAAGGGGACCCATGATCTAAGCGGATGTAAATACGCTTGAGTATACCCCCCCCCCCCCCATGCCCCGCCGGGGCCGATCACGTGACCTTTGTTAGGTGCCAAATAGTAGTTGTCTAAGTTACTAGATTAACGCAGCTTTCCATTCGGCAACAAAATGATTAGAAAATTTGATTAAAATGAAAAATGACACCGACTTCCGAAAAACAAACTGCATTCATAGTATGTAAATGTATAAACAGGGAATTATGACTTAATTGCACCTTTAACTTCCACGTCAATCTGCGCGGTCGTCATACGAGTGTTACATGAAACACGGCCGACTGTCCGTCCTAGTGCCTGCACAGTGTGGTTGTGATGTGATGATCTATCTGGAAGAGAGACAGCGACAAGGCCTTCTTGGCGCGCGGCACGTATCAAACTACCGCTGCGTCAAGTTTACTCTTTGGTAAGTAAGTGACCGTACGTTTTCACTTTTATAGGTCAACTTCTCAGATTACTTCGCAAATTTTAAGGCAATGTTTTTTGTAAGTAACTAAGTCCAGTTCTGCACGACTGCTCACTGCACAGTCGGTATAGTAGACCCGGTTAATTACAATACTGTTATGCGTGCCAGGGGCGTTCATTCATCATTATATTCACATTACTAAGGAATACTTGCTGTATAGGATTGGCGCCAAAGTTGGTCACGTGATAAAGCATAGTTTTCCCGTCAGATCAACGTCCGAGAAGAAACGTTCGTTGCACTCGATAGATAGTAAATTGATAGCTCCGAGTAACGCCACGTTTTATTCTCGCGCGACTCAGATGTGATAATTTACGCGTAAGGACTGTGTGTACTGACATGATCAGCGAAACAAAAAGCTTACATAACACATCTCGGCAGCGCGGTATTTCGGTGAGCGCAATACGCGACATGCATGAACGCCAACCGCGCGACGCAGCGGCACTCGACGTCGACGGGGCCCAGTCGGTGTGCTTGCGCGCTAGCCAGGTGTCTGCTCGGGTGCGTATTCCAGATTCGAGCCCAAAATGTCTTCTTTTAAAAGAGAAATGTCAATCCTTTTCGTTTCTTTGGTTAAAGAGTTTCCGATGTGGAATATAAAGCAAATAATCAACTTTTGGTTTCAGGCAATGAGACAAACTATCACTTCCTCGGCGATCCGAATGTATACGCTATCTTTCCTCAGCTTCGCTTCGGAAAGATAGCTACATCCAGATCGCCTCGGAAGTGATAGTTTGTCCCATCACCTTTACCAACGTTGATTATTTGCTTACTATGAGTAAGTAAGTTAGACTAACTTATTTTATTTCTGTATTATTTTTATTTTGATTGTGTATGATTATCGTGATTTTGGTGATTTGTTGTAAATTGTTTTGAAATTATTGAAAAATCAATAAATACATAAAAAAAAAGATAAAATATACGATAGATCTATAGATCTAGAGTCTATAAAAAAAAAAGATCAAATATACTAGATCTATATAGATCTATAAAAAAAAAAAAAGTTAGACTAACTTAGATCTACCTCACTCAGTTTTCTCGGAACTAAGAACATATTCATTCTTGGAACATTTCTATAACTGAAAATTGTACTCAATGTACACGGCACATAATTGTGGTAGATTACTGATACTGTCATTTGCTTTCGACGCGTGACTAAGTTAGATCTAGTAGTAGTAGTACGGTTGGATGTACTACTCATCGACCGCTTAAGCTTAATCACACCATATCTCAGAAAATATGAGTTATTTTTACTTAAATTTTCTCACACTTAGGCAGAAAATGGTGTAGATTCACTTTTCGGTCTCAGATTGTTACCTCCTATTGAACGCACGGAGATTTTAGCGACGACCGCAAGTAACGTTTTTCACGAGCGCAGCTGCGAGCTTGTTTTTTAAATTGACCGCCTACTGCCATTGATTTAACACGGAAAGTGTGAGTTTTTAGGACTTTCAGGATATGTTGCAAAATATAGCATTTTTCAAATGCTCAGTATTGAATTTTTCTTGAAAAATCATGATTTATGAGAGGATAAATGGAAGCTGTGTCCTTAGATTCCATTTACAACTTTGCGTGATAGTTCACGGCGCGTACGGCGCCGTTCTAATGCCCGCGTACCGTACACAACCCGTTCGGGATTGCAACGCGCGTCACAGTGAATGGCAAAACACGTGTATTAACATCGATGCGCAAGATTTTCTTAAATTCTGTTAATTTCTTACGTGTTTCCTCCTCATTTCTCTTGGTTGTTGGCTTTTTTTAATATTGTGGCATATTGCGCTTAGTCCTACGTGTATTTTTCGAATTTGTACAAAAGAAGGCCAGTGCGTGAGGTAGGTTGGTTTAAAAAACGGTGGTTGATGAGTAGTAGACTTACCATATGCACTGTGGGCCTAAATCTGCGCACCCTACATTTCACAACGAAAAATTACTTGTAAATCAATAAAAAGTTACCAAATGATGTTTCTCATATAATAACGCATATCTGAGGAATAACACTGCATGAAAATTGTACGAAAAAATTCACGTTAATGGTATTTTGGAGACGATTTTGTCAATGTGTCACTCGACTCGGTCGCGTAAAAATGGGTTCCTTAATCTGCGCACACGTGCATTGTCTATGTAACTTGCGCGAAACGGTGGTTTGCGTGAGCGCATCAACAAATATTGAATTTCGGGAAAACTGTGCGCAAATTTTTCAAAAACAGCGATCAATTGTGAATGACTATTTCATTTACTATACCTTTATACCAATTACATGTAAATGATTATTTGAGTGTGAATTTGTAGTTTTGCAGGATTAGGACCCGCGCAGATTTAGGACACCTGACCATACAGTAGTCGACATATCACCCTTTTTGCAAACGGACAAATTTGCTGTGGGACTGGTACACAACCGCCCATACAAGGGGTGTGTAGTGCCAAAGATGCTATACTACCCCTTACAGCTGTCTGCTATCTTTTCTTGGAAATTTTTAAAATTTGATGATAGAGGGCGCTCTTCTATGGAAGTTATGTGCTAAGGCGTGAGACATGGTTCCAAAAATCCGGCACCTATTATTTTTATAATTTTTTTAATTCAAAAACTAAATTGTCTCAAACCAAATATTTATGTCTGTCCTGTAATAAATCATGAGGACTTGCACCGCTCATTTGAAATTATTGCATATTGTATTCAGAAATGCAATTTTGGCCACATATAAGAATCGCACACAGAGTCAAGGCACGACTCTCGTGAGTGTACACAACCCGAATGAGAAGCATGCGAGCTAGTACAGTGGGGAGTTGAGTATTATGACACTTGATTTTTTTTTTTTTTTTGCGTTTTTCTGGATATATTTCTGCCTAAAAATTAAAACAATTTTCAGATGATCAAATATGGAAATATTTGTGCAAAATCTGCATACAGTATGTAGAGTGGGGTCTACTGCAGTTATGTATGTGCATGCATGGTCACACATTTTTAATTGTCCCCGCCAAATGAAGTTTGCAAGGGGACTATGAATGTTCCGTATGTGTGTGTGTGTCTGTGTGTGTGCTTGAAATGCTAACATTTGCTTCGTCGTATCTACGTCGATTTTGATTCTGTTTGGTTTATCTGATAAGGCTTGGTGGGGGCTTCCAAACCTTCACACAGAATTCTGATTTTCATTAATCATGCAAATTTATGCAAATTTCAAAATTAATGAAAAATGCTTAGTTTTAGTTCTACATTTCACAGAAGATTTTTATTCTGTTTTATCTGATAGGGCTGCTTTGGTGGGGGCTTCCAAACTTCTACACAGAATTCTGAAATTTATTATACAAATTTATAAAAAAATTAATGCTATATACTCATAGTATTTCACCATGGATTTCAATTCTGTTTGTTTTATCTGATAGGGCTTGAAGGGGGCTTCCAAACCATTACACAGAATTCTTGAATTCATTAATTATTCAAATTTATGTGAATTCATTCAAAATAATGAAAAATCCTAACTTCTCTATTTCAATGCGGATTTTGTTTCTGTTTGGTTTGTCCGATAGGGCTTGGTGGGGGCTTCCAAACTTCTATAGAGAATTCTGAAATTTATCAGTCATGTAAATTTATGCAAATTCATTCGAAATTTGTCTAGAAGGAATTGTCACATATCACAAACATTCATGCCATTTTACAGATCTACACTTTTGGCAGGGATATTACGCACTACATAATTTACTGATGCACTTGTTCATAGAGGCAGCCCAACCCAAGATATCTTGGGACAGTCTTCTTTCATTGGTTTAATTATGCATCGTGGAAGTTTGTCTTGACTGAAATTTTGTGAATTCACAGTTTAGTTTTCTAGTGACAAGCATCATAACATTCGTATTGACCTATTCAGTTTCAGAACACTGGAGTTTACGTCAGCCGTAACGGGGGGGCTTCCAAAACAAGAAGAAAAGATGATTCAAATGGTTATGCAATGAGGTGCATTGAGATGTCAGTGTTTTTGTTATTATGCATGCTTGAAGCCCCCGGTTAGACATTAACATAAAAACACCACCCAAACCAAATACAGTTGTAGGTCTATACTTTGTTACCCCACAGGTTTTTCACTATGACAGTTTGAGACACTAAAACTCAGAGGAGAAGGTGACATACATTAACACACAAAGTCAAAATGGGGCAGACCATGAGGAGGATGCGACCGGAGGCCGGCATGCGGCGGTTCCGGGCCGGCACCAAAGGTCTGCGACGTTTCCCCAGTTTCCTGGATCCCCACCAGAAGTTCCCCGACCTGGTGGACCTGCCCCCGGAGATTGCCCTGATGGTGCTGTCCAACCTGAACGCCACCGACCTGTGTCTGGCCATGTGTGTCAACGACTTCTGGAGGGAGTTGGCCAGTGACGAACTTCTGTGGCAAGGGTTAGTGCACTCACTCATGAGCAGAGATGGAGAAGAGGCCAACCTCGAGGCCAAAGTTTGCCGGCCTTGGCCTTGGACCGAGTCAGGTGTACAAAGTCTATGGGAACAATATTTTTCCAGCTGCCTCGTGACTCTGAAGTGTCTGCCTCAACTCCATCCCTGCTTACGAAAATTGCAACATGACTCTGTCTGCGATTGTCATGTAATAGTATGTTCTGTAATTATTGTATCCATGTGCATCAACTTATAAGCAATGCATGATATCTGTTTCCTAATATTTGATCCCTGTGAACAAAACTCAGCAAAAGCACAAAAGCCTTTGTACAACTTACAAGTTATGCATTTTTTTACAGAATAGAAAACAGAAATGATATGCACTGTACCTTAAAATCTTAATTATCTTGAGTTCTCAGCAGAAAGTTGGTATTTGGGAAATTAACATTGTATTTGTATATATTCAAATTTAACTTACTGTAAAACCAGAAATGTTCGCGAGCATAAAACTTTCGCGAATTTTGCGAGGAGTCAAGATTACGCGAAAATAAAATAGCATGCGAAAGCTTGTGTATACACAACCTTTTTTTAATGCCAGTACAAGACCGTGTACTGTAACATTAGAAGTCAAATGACTCGCGAGATAGCGCGAGGTCACTAACAACGGTCGCACTGCACCTCTACATTTGATAAAACGGTGTTTCAGAGGCATTGAAACAAATATTTTCTATAAATTGTTGTGATAATTAATAAATAAAACACCCAAATTCTCCTTCTACCAAATTGTGCTGTATTTTATATTTTTATGGTCGATGATTCGCGAAAGTTTCATGCACGCGAAATGGCCATCAGCTCGCATTGGCGAAAAGTTTTATGTCGCGAAAGTATAGTGTTTTACAGTACTTGAATGTTAGTTTTGTGGTGTTGAATGCATTATGCTTTTGGCCTCCTTTACTTTGTTAAATTTAAATTTAGCTTCTCAAAAGTATCAATAGTTTTGGTGGGTGGCATATTGTTTACAGGGGCCCTGGTACCTTCAGTGTCATAATGCCCTGTCATTGCTTGATCCAGACTCAGTTATTTTACAAATAACATATTATTGATTTGATTTGATGTGATATGATTTTGTGTGACATGTTTTTGTTAATCCAATCCCACAGATTATGCAGGGCAACTTGGGGCTGTGTCTCAGCATATGAGAGATGCGACGAACCCAACTTTTCTTGGAAGCGGCTGTACATGCAGTTAGATGAGGCGACACTAACATTCAATGCAAATGCATATTTGGTATGTATAGGATACAGTTTCAGTTTCCTTTAACAATAGAGGTGTTTTCATTTCAATGGCTTTTCAGGGTATCGAAAGTTTATTTGATTTGACAATCTTGTATGTGCTATACAATTGTTTTGAAATTAAATGGGTTTAGTAACAAAGAAAAAAGACCGCTGCTTACATTACACACAGTTGAAATGCTCTGTATCTCCCTTTTCCAAGATAATCCCTAATTAAGTCAAGTATTCGGTAATAGTATAACAAAATGATTTTAACCTCTGATTTCCTGGGCGTAAATGCACACAGATTCTTCATAACTGAAGTTTTGTCCAGAATTTAAACAGTTATTTCCACCTGTTCATTTTGCTGTTGTTTGCATTATTTTAGACCCAAGACCATCCAGGTCAAAAATATATAATGAACTTTATAGCCCTTTTCAAGATGTATGTATTGAAAGTACTATTAATCAGCTGCAGTAAAATTTGTGAAAAGTAGAGGCAATTTTTTCCTCTCTCTCATTTTGGTCCTTTTTGTGTGGAAAAGCCCAGAAAAATATTGTTTCCTATCATATCCTGTGTGATCAAAATTTAATTAGAATTTGAAAACTACAGCTATATTCATTACCAGGTATTACACATGAGAATAAGTTGTTGATTTCACTTTTCCACACATAGGGACTGGACTATTTAGTCAAACATGGGCTCGTACATGATAATGTGGACGACAAGGCTAAATTCATCCACACAACCAACCGACTGGATAGATGGCAAGTCAGGGACCTCTTATCAAAAAGGTGAGTTCAATGTTGTAATTTATTCTGATGTAAATAGTACAGTTAACAACAAATTATTTATACCCCTTGTAAGTTTTATTTTGTGTGTGTTTGTGTGTTTCATAAGTCAAGAATGATATGTAGACTGGTTGAAATAAGGCATTTGGTGAATTCTTTAGATACAAGTTTGATTGTGTTACATTGTCAAGAAACAAAAGTCAGGACAAATTTTTACATACTTAAAATATTGCAAAATTTGGTATGAATAATTTAGTTTTTAATTGTTACTGAACTTTTACCAGCAACCATCATTAGCTTAGACTTGCTTCATGACACTTACTTAAATGATAAGTCACCCCCAAAACCCTAGTATTACCACTCTAACATGGGAATTCTTAAGCACATATATTCAGAGTGATATCATGACTGGGATGACAGAAAATTGTCTCTCAACTTGGTGAAAATGAGGTTTAATGTAATCTTCCCGTTCACAAGCAGGAGTTTTGTTTCGACTAAATGTCAAATACTCGTGTCATATAAAAAAAAGCACTGGTCAATAGTAGAGCCTGTATCACAGGGTAAAGAGTCTGCTATCCCATCTGTTATAGTGTTAAGGCAGCCATGTTCTTTGGCTCTCCTGAACATTTTCACATTTTCGAGATACAAGTTTTATCACCTTAGCAACAATATGTCAATTGAAAAGGTAAAAAATCTATTTGACCTTACAGTCGCACAAATTTACTGAATACTAACCACAATAAATGTCTTTCTACTATAGGCAAGACATCTTAGAAGTAGTAATCAACCTTGACGACTATGCTAACAAATTCCTGCCCAACGCACTACGGAGCTTTTTCTCCAATGTGGACTCACCCAAAATGAACGGCAGAGATCTTCACGCCATGCTGCAAAAGTTTGCCGAACGCTTCATCAGTTGTAATCCGGACTGCGGTCTGACAAAAGGTCTGTTCCGTTTATCTGCATTTTCATTTAATATTAAAAATCACTTTGTCTTTGACTCTCTCACTGCATGCTGCAATGGTCAGTGAGGAGAGAACACCATTTTATCTTCTCTAAAATGTATGATTGGATTTAGACCAAACATGGCAGAAATCATCCGTAGGAAAGGGGACTTAAAGTTGCTCAAATGGTACACATGCACCTCCCCCTCCCCCTGTGGGGAATTTCAGGTATAGTGCAGAAAACAGCATTTTGAAAAAAAATGAAAAAAAAATCATGCCTAAAAATTCCCCCCCCCCCCAATAAAATCAATAAATATTTGCTGAATAAAACTAAACTAATTTCACGGCGAAAAGATGCTAATAACGCCAAAGAAATCATGCTTTACCTGTTAATATGTCCCCAAACCTGAATCAAAACCTCCATGGGCTGAGTAAGCTTGACATTATTTGTGATTTTTTTCAAAAAAAAATTCAAATCGGAATATTGCAAAATCACAACGCGGAGAAAAATTGACTTTGACATGTGTAAAACGGAAAACTTTGGGCTTTAACTTACTCTCTAAGAACATGATACCATAAGGAATAAGGTCGGGTCAAGCTTATATGAGCATCAAGACCCCCTGGGGCTCTTGTTGCTTTCTCTTTATCTTCCAGATGGCATCTGTATTCTCAGCTACTCGCTGATTCTCCTCTCAGTGGATCTGACCAGCCCGCACGTCAAGAACAAGATGTCCAAACGTGAGTTCATCAGGAACGTCCGGCAGGCCACCAACGAAGCCAGCGACGAGCTCTCAGGTCACCTTTACGACAATATCTACCTTGTTGGCCACATCGCTCCCCAGAAGTGGGGCGATTAGATTCAAGCAAACCTTGTAAATATCAACTTTTTTTTAAATATGGACATATGAACATAAACTTCAAAAGAGAATAGAGTGTATAGTGTATAGTATATAAATAATTTTGTTTTCTTTTTCTTTGATCATATCAGATTGAGCAGGTCAGTAATATATAATTGCTGTTGATATAAATTCGTTATGCGCAGTCAATGGTCGATTTCTCGTGTCAAATCTGAGTGGCTTTTGTGATGACGTGGACATATTTTTAATTTACCATAGAGCAGCTGTTCATCATATCTTGGGCCACTGAAGAATGTGTTCTTGAGTTGTACTATGTGAAAAATGGGTCTTCAAAGGAATAAGTTAGAAATCAGTTGTAATGTGAGCATTTATGTTCGTTGATTGACTCGTTTCTTGTGTCACAATGCACAAGAGGAGGAAACAATTTCAACAGAAATGTTTACCATTAAAATTCAAAATAAGAATGTAGCTATCTGTAGCCTATTAATTTCAAGGTAGTAATCAGCCCACAGTTGAAAATGAAGGTAGCAGTTTGTTGTTCGCTGCAAATAACTGTATTTTATAGAAGGCATTCATTTGAGTGGAATATATGATGGTTGTATTTTGAAGGAGTTTGTTGTGATGGTGTGTTACTCTGTGTTGCCAAGTTTTGATGATTATATGTGTCAAAATGGAGAGTTTTTGGCAGTACTGCAAACCAAGTTTGAACTTTGAACCTTTTTTTCACCAAGGACAATTCTAAATAAAATTCAGCCAAAAGTGAAGGGTTTACATGAATCCCGCTGGCAGAGACTTTGTATT
>JZLH01S0211872.1:24688-36437 GCA_001188425.1 Eucidaris tribuloides
GGAATATATTTTCCTACCAAATGCAGTTTTCAATCATATCAGGAAAGGGTTTCTTGTCCTGAAATAGAGACAGTGGCGGCGCAACAAGGGGGGGGGGGTCAGAGGGTGGGCGGCCATCCCCTATTTTATCATTAAAATCACGGGAATATTACTGTTTTTCGAAAATATCGCCCCCTCCTATTCTTGTTTGCTAGTAGAAAATAATTGGCGGGCAAAAAATGCTTTTTGTCGTCGTCAGTCCCCTGCCCCCGATTGTCGGACGCTGTTGGGCTTGCATTTTGGCTAGTAAAAACAATTGTTCGGCAATCAAAATTTTCCCCGACGGATTTCGCCCCTCCTAAAATTTTACCCCGGCGCCGCCCCTGAGTGAAGCTCATTTGAACTTAGTAATAAAATGCTCTGCATAAGTAACTAATAATTATTTGTAAAAAAAAATATCCACTTCAAATTTCAGGGCTATGCAAAGAAATAACCATTATTCCAAACTTTTGTCCAGGACTGTAATTCGAAAACGCGCACTACTCATACATTTATTTCCTAATTTGCTCTATTTTTTTCAGTTGAAAACACACTACTACGACTATATAGTTTTCCCAGCCATTTTCGTCATCTTTTTTTACATTGTAATCGACAAAACTGCGCGAAAACAGTGTTAAACAGATAAAAAATGTTGTTAAACTTTTTGAGAAAAGACGAACTTGAAATTAGCATTCGCATCGCCCTGACATCACAAGACGAATCTGAATTGAAAATGTTCAGTTGTTGGATGAAAAGAGTTCGAAAATGGCCGGGGAAACCTACTACTACTACTACTACTACTACTACTACTACTACTACTACTACTACTACTACTACTACTACTACTACTACTACCACTACTACTACTACTATTACTACTACTACTACTACTACTACTGCTACTACTACTACTACCCACCACTACTACTACTTACTACTACTACACTACTACTTTACTACTACTACTACTACTACTACTACTACTACTACTACTACTACTACTACTACTACTACTACTACTACTACTACTACTACTACTACTACTAATAATAATAATAATAATAATAATAATTATCATCATCATCATCATCATTTTCAACAGAAAGACAAAAGTCTACATTTTGATTACGTCTCACGCGATTTCTTCTGACGTAAGCACCGTAAAGATCCGGGCCTCAGTCCCTTTCAGTTATGAATGAAATTTCTCGGAGTCCCCACGTCAGATGATTGAAGTAAAAACATTAACAATAGAACCTGATGACGGAGGGGTCTCGCCCGTCTTGGAATGTTTTGTCCTGGTCCAGGGACCATCGATTGGAACTGTGGTCGTAGAAGTGTATAAAAGACATGAAAGACTAGCACTTAGCCACTCATCATATCACACCGACTGAGAGAAGAAGTTACATCTCAAAGAAGGGGAAACCATCAGCTGCCAAGTAAAACTACAAGATAAGAGGAAAATCGTCAACTTTTAGCAACTAAACAGACCATAAAAAGTAAGTCCCCCTTTTCAAAGTACCATAACTTTTAACAAAACAATAAATTTGAGCAAAACAAATTAGCAGGGGTGTTCTCATACTCACTGACTAACTTTTGTGTGAAAATGCAATTGATCCGTCAGGTCATGCATGAGTGAGCATGCACTAAAGGCGAAAATGAAAAGTCACAGGAGTCATTTATTATGCCGAAATAACAGTAAATCATGACATTTTCTGATTTGTTCATAAAGTGTGCTAACTCGACCATGTCATGGTTACAATGACTTCAATTTTTTCAATAAACTTAATGGATTTTACAATCTCAAAATTTAGGAAGGATGAAAATTGTTAAATTGGGCACACTAAACCATAAAATATGCGGACAGTGTCTCGGGGGGTTTAAGGGGGTCAAACGAGTAGATGATTAACATAAATTGCGCAAATATCACAAATCTCCGAAAATGACCCCTGTGAATTTTGAAAAGTGACATTTTAACCTTTAATATGCGGTCACTCGTGCATGACTTGAAGTTAGTCAATGAGTGCAGGAACACTCCTGCCAAATTATTTTGCTAAAAATCATTTATTTATTTATTTATTTATTTATTTATTTATTTATTTATTTATTTATTTATTTATTTATTTATTTATTTATTTATTTATTTATTTATTTATTTATTTCCGGTATACAAGACACAAAATCAGGGGATGTAGTTAAAAACTAAAATTTTACCTGATTTACATATAACAACAAGCTATATACATTATTATACAATCACATTATCGTCTATTAAATTATACATAAAACAAATCAGGTAAGCGAATTATTCATTAAAATACAAACGGTGCTGAACAACCCGTTATTTATATCATGTAAACTGAATAATTTGCATTTAAAAGTGACAAAAGGAGCTGAATATGTATTTATGCAAAGACAAACAAAAAACCCCAAAGGTTATGAGTTAAATGATATATTTGGTTCAAATATGAGATGGGACGGAAAAAGATGGGGGGCTAGTAACGGTTTGTTCAGCACTATAGTAAAGTATATTGAATACGAAATTCATTAAAACATGCGAGACACGCAATCATTAAGACAACTGGGCCGGAGCAAAATACATTATAATACATTATACAAAATCAGTAAAAAGGATCATTATTTACAAAAAGTACATGCGAAATACGGCATTTATCGAAAGGTGCTGAATGAACCGTTAGTAAGAATCCCGGGGTAAGAATTTACGTAGATATTATACGATAAAAATGATCAAATTGCAGAAAAAAATACGGGCTTCATGACTGTACTTATGCCAAAGAAAGAACAAAAAAAACAAACAAACAAGCAAACAAACGAACAAGACTATCGACCTATGAGTTAAATAAAAAAATCATTTTGTTAGAAAGTTATGGTATTTTGAAATAGGGGGACTTACTTTTGATGTTGTGCTTTTAACCAACATTAGAACTTCAGGGACCGCGTGACATCTTTAAAAGATTGAAGACCATACTTTTGTTAGCGATATTCATCATTCTGGCCCCGGGTTTGATTTGGGTGCCTGAGTCCTGAAAAGACTTCAACGAAACGTCGAAAAGGAGGTGCCAATTGTGAGTTTTGTTTCCTCATTAATATTCTTTCTCGTCATATTCCTCCTCTTACTCCTGCTTCTACTGTACTACTACTACTACTACTACTACTACGACTACTACGACGACTACTACTACTACTATACTACTACTACTACGACTACGACTACTACTACTCTACTACTACTATACTACTACGACTACTACGACGACTACTACTCTACTACTACTACTACGACTACTACGACTACTACTACTACTACTACTACTACTACTACTACTACTACTACTACTACTACTACTACTACTACTACTCTACTACTACGACTACTACGACTACGACTACTACTACTACTACTACTACTACTACTACTACTACTACTACTACTACGACTACTACGACTACGACTACGACGACTACTACTACTACTACTACTACTACGACTACGACTACTACTACTACTACTACTACTACTACTACTATTCTACTATGACTACTACTACTACTACTACTACGACTATGACTACTACTAATACTACTCTACTACTACTACTACGACTACTACTACTACTACTACTACTACTACTTCTACTATGACTACTACTACTACTACTACTACTACTCTACTATTACTACTTCCACTTCTACTACTATTCTACTACTACTACTGCTACTACTACTACTAATAATAATAATCATCATCATCATTGTCACTACCATCATCATCGTTGTCCTCCTCGTCATCATCATCCCCATATATGTATGTTGTAAGATATTAGAACAGATCAATCTGTGAAGTTTACACTAATGAATGAATGAATGAATGAATGAATTTATTTCCACTTTTGAACAAAAATAACATGTATTACATGTGAACACTTACATCAAAATTGCATATATAATAATAAAAAAATATATACAAATTAATATAGAATTAACATTGTTTCATTTGTTTTAAAACATAATGTAGCAATAATTTAGAATTATACACGTTGTTTTGAGACAAACCAAAAGTGGTGGAACCTACATAAAAAAAGCATGCTTATACTATAGGTCCCGTTTAATCTTCTTTTAATGGCGACTATACGAAATTTTGATGTGAATTGGTCCGACAATTTGGAGCGAGCACTTCTAAGACTTTAATACATGTACGCTGTTTTCAGGCTAATGTGAATGGGTACAGGCGGGAGTGCGACTCCGGAGCAGCACCGGATTACTAGTATACGATCGCGTGTGTTGATATGAATGGGGCGTAAGATGTAGCAGACATGGTTGACTTCTGAAGTAAAGGGTGCTTCTGATTGCAATGTACACTATGCCGTAGTCGATCTGCCCGCGACATGCTGTGTATTCTAAATAAAACACTTTTTGTTGTTGCTATGCGGTCCAGCGCTCCCAAATTTCAAAAGTATAATTGTTCGTTCGAATTTTGCATGAGAGCACCACCATGTTACTGAATGTAAATCTGGATTTAAGCCAAAACGGGCAAATATGCGAATGAGGAACTAAAGTTATTTTAATATTCGTTCACCCAGTGTCGAGGAGTGCTAGGACCGGAATAGTTTGAATTGGGACGGAATATTTTGGACCGGCCTACAAGAGTGACAACCTAAGCATATATTATCGATTTTTCTTCCGAGTATATTTGTTTGGATGGATGAGATATTAATAATTAACCTATAAAGAAGATGGCTCAAACAACAGATGTGTTTCATGGTAAGTATGATCTGAACAACTATAAACTTTAATCTCCGATGTGTGCTTATTAGACGACAGTTTATTGATTGACTTATATTTGAACCTATTTAGAAGTGTGACAACTACTACATACTATTTTTGTTTGTAGCCTATTCTGGTCCAGATGAAGAACCTACATACTACTGGAATTTAATTTCTCCACTTCATCCAACTTCATTTCACTTCATTTCAGTTGATATTGTTGCAGAGGCTTAATTTTGTAGTGACTTTTGCTTAAACACGAATTTACTAGGGATCGTCTCTATATCTCAAACACAGATTTGCCAATTTAAGAAGTCAAAACGTATTCATAAAGTTAATATATAACCTTGTATTTAAGACACATACAAACCCTGTACATATCACTGGCCCTCTTATATGTGGAGTAACATCGAAACTGCATGCCACCAAAGAGCATGGAACTCAAGCATAAAATCTTGGTGTTGACGAAGTTTTTTTCACAAACATTTTTCCATGCGGTCTTATGAAGTTACACTGAATGTTTGTTAAATTATGAATGAAACAAATAATTAGTTATCTCATTTGATTTAATCACATTTCATTGATATAACAACAAACGGTCAAATATCTAAGCGTAACATAAATTCGTCACTTGTATTGAATCTCGTGAAACTATAGATGTAGACCTTTGTCTATAAAGTCAAATACGGATATGCAACTGCAACATGGGGTTGACTTTTTGCTTGATTGCCTTTCCATCTAAACTTTAGATAATTAGCAATTATCCAAACGCGGTTATTGTTGCCGAGTTTTATTCGAATAATTTTAAATGAAAAGACAATTTTGTATGATGTGTGATTGTCAGTCTTCAATCCGAAATTCCAATAGTAAAAGGCTCCTTTTAAACCTCTTTCCTTTTGCCTGACAAGGCATTGCTTCTTTTTTTCCATGTGAAGAACCCAGACTTATATAAATATCTTGTCTGTTTTATATGTTATAAAGTACAAGTGCATGCATCATAAGCGTTTTGGGGAATACGCTGTTAATTGAGATAACAAAACAAACAAAAAATGTTAAAAAAGTATCATTTTAAGAAGTACGTTGCGGTGGGTTTAAGTCAAATTTAAACCCAAATTCGAATCATAATAAACCAAAGCATTAGGCACATGACTAATAAGGCTGCTCTGACAAACAAAATAAATGCACATTGCCTGAAGATTTTAGAAACAAGAAATCATCGATAAAAAATTCAATTCTCATGATTTGAGTGAAAGTTCTAGCTTCAGTAACTTCAGAATACGTCTTTCGTATAGCAACCTATACAGTGTGTCTCAAAAATAATTGTGCACGTCAAAAGCGCCCTCTTTGGTTAATGAGAAAAACATTTTTATGACGTGATGCTTACATCACCATCAAGGGCATAGTCTTAGCTTTCAAATGCCGTTTGTTCTGTTCAGTTTGCTTGTTTTTATCCTGAGATATGTTCAGTTAAAAACGAAAAGGTAAAATCGCAAATGTGCCACTTTTACTACAGTCAGTAATAGCATCAGGCCTTCTTCCCGTAAATGTGACACAATTGTGATTCCACCCTTCTGTTGTTTACCAGATATCTCGAGATCAAAACAAGCAATTTGAATAAAACATACAGCATTGGAAAGCTAAGACCTTGTCCTTGACATTGATGTAAACATTATGTCACAAGGGTATTTTTTAAACTGTCACAGAGGGCGCTTTTCACTTGTACAATTTTTTGAGACTTGCTGCAGCATGTCTAAAAAATTGTGCAAGTAAAAAGCGCCCTCTTTGGCAATTATAAAATACTCTTGTGGCATGATGCTTATATCAACGTTAAGGGCAAAGTCTTAGCTTTCAAATGCCATTTGTTTTGTTCAATTTACTTGTTTTAGTCTCGAGATATCTCGTAAATAACAAAAGGGTGGAATTACAATTGTGTCACTTTTACAAGGGATTGTAGTAAAATAGACGTAAATAAACGTATCTCAAGATTAAGATAAGCAAATTGAACAAAACTAACGGTATTTGAAAGCTGAGACTATGCTCTTGACGTTAATGTAAGCATCATGTCACAAGAGTATTTTCTAATTGCCAAAGAGGGCGGCTTTCACTTGCACAATTTTTTTTGAGACACACTGTAAATATCCGTATAAGTGCCACGTGATCCATACGTTCTATTTACATTCCTTACACATGGATTTTGAGGAAGATTGTGTAATTTGTGATTAATATATTAAAGTAAAGTCAATTCAATTTGATAACTAAATTCAATTTAGAAATAATAACCATCGCAACAAATTGCAATTCTTGTGAAATGTATAACTTGATTCTCCTATTTAGATATTTTTTTTTTAGTATACATGTAATATTATGCTTATGCATCTCATTTTTTCTAGCAACAATTATACTTAAAGTGCAATAATTAAAATCCCCATTTTACCACACAACTCTGATTGTCGTATAGTGGTATTGCCATGTTCATCATATATTGGTATTCTTTGAGTAAATATTTGTCATTATATTTGTGTGTCACTAACAATAATGCAATAATGCCATGCGAAATGTAAATCCAATTGGGTTCAACCTGTGAAACATCGATATATTTGTCATTAAAACCATGTACATGAAAACTTATCTATAAAAGAAGGTGATATATCGTGCTACTTTATAGTACAGTCATGTACTTTATTAGCAACCTTTCTACTATTACCATATTTTCCACATATCTTTTCATTTTTTTACAATAAGAGTCACCAGACGTTTGATAAAAATGAATCTAATTTTCATTTTGGTTGACAATTAAATTGAAATATTCCTTCCAGTAAGATATCAAACGTTGACGAACTTGTCTTGGTACGCATTATTCATTTCTGTTCTACATCTGCATTAGTATACCAATAAGCGCTGAACCCTCCGTTCAGTGACTTTGGAGAAAAACAATAATAATTTCTTTGCCCGCGTTGTACACACGCCATTTGAAAAAAGCTCGGGACATGCAATATGCGAGTCAATGAAAAACAGTATTTTCAAAATTTGCGACTTTTGCCTGAAACCGTCGGCCCGGGTTACAAATGGAAGTGAAATACATGAAATACAGAATTTTTTTATCGGGCTCCGATGTTTATTCTACATTAATGAAAAACGTACTTATGTCAATAACTCATTGTTTTTAAATACAAAATGGATTTAATAACTTTAGAAACTACGCATTGTAGCTGCCGTTATGTTTTATGGGGAAAACAATTTCTAATGATCTTTATCAGAGTGACACCATGCAGTTAAAACTATTTTGTTTTAAATGATGAACAACAAAGTTGTGTTTTCACTCCATCCCATGTTTATAATGTGGCGCCCCTCTTAACAGTAATGGAATAAACCCAATGTTATCATTTGAAGAAAAAAAAATAAGCTGTGTCGGCCATTTTTCGAACCGTAGGGCCTAATTGCCTCACATATCTAAAAACTCACCACCCAAACCACCCGAAAAATAAAATAATTTCCTTTATACTCGTATTAAGAGAGCTTATTACCACAAGCAATCTATAGAAGAACCATGGATCTAGCTCCATGGAAGAACATTGCAGGGACGATAATAATAGTACAGTATACATCTGCAGCTATTCTGGTGTTCTATTATTGGTAGTGCAGATGCCCCGCGGACTTGGTAAATCCTTCTTAGGTTTGTTAATTCCCACAGCTTTATTCAGCTCTTTAACGTGTAGATTTTTCACGGAGTAAAATTGAAGATACCACCACCAGCTGCTTTGCGACACATTCAAACCTTCATGTATAATATGTTTACGAAGAGAAGAACAAATATCGAGCGCATTGAAATGAAATGACCCATACAAATTGCACGTGTCTTGTCAACATTGATCGTAACATGTTACATTACATCATGATTATTAGGGCGTACGTTAATTTGCTAAAAGAATTAGAACAAGGTGATTTCGATATCAATCAGAGGTCATATCAGATAAAACTTAAAGACATACTGTTTTTCTGCAATCGTGGCCTCGATGTCATATCTTTTTGAGTACATAATACATTCACTTCCAAAGTGTTGTTTTGAGTTTGTAAAATTGCATGCAATGGTTTAACTTCTGATAATTGATAATAGGTTATATTATCAATTAAAATATTTTTGTGGTAATTCTTGCAACTATAAACAATGCTATTTACATCGTAACTCTTAATGTACCGAAGTCGCACATCTGCACCAAATAATACACATTAAGTCCATACAGATCTAAATCATCTGGCATGTTAAGTGTTAAAATAAAGTACAATTATAATAAAATCAATTTTGTACAATTTTCTTCAGAAATAAGTTTGTTTTATATGTGAAATGTTGATTTTTTTTCTCCTTTTTTCCTCATGCAGCGTTGATATAAATATACTAACATATTTTATGATATTTATAGATTGTCAAAAAAATGAAAACGAGGCATACAACAATTGCAAATTTCTTGGCATATCGGATGATTGCCAAGGTAGATACTTGAAAAAGGAATTTAAGCCATTGAGCGGGACATGGGTCAAGTAGCCTGGTACACAGATATGACTGATTGGTGTCATTAACGCTATGTTTTCAAAATAAATATTAAACATTCTTCAACTTTCTTCAAATCGTCTTATCCCTGACATATACACAAACATATAATTTGTTTAATTGATGGGAGTTGTATATGACAGCGTCAATGTATGGTTGCTTAGCAACTGGGGCCGCGGCGTGCGTTGCCCTCACAAATTTCCAATACCCCATGCAAATCCCCAATTCCAGCAGAGGGGTGAGACACGAGTATGCTGAACAATACTGTCAATGACCATCCCCAGACTTGTTTTCCCCCCAAGTATAGAATAAGAAAAAAAAATCGTGTATTCAGGAAAGATTTCACCGTTATATGTTAAGTAATGTTTGGTTATCTCTTACACGAGTGTTTAAATAACCAACGGAGACTCTAAAACGATTACGCGCCAGCCGATTCCGCCAGATCACTGGCGAGGTTACCGTTCCGGGGCTCGGTATTCAGCTCACGGAGTAGTCTATTTTTTGTCGTTGAGCACACATCGCTTCACCACAAACAAAGTCATCAAATAACTAAAGATAACCTACGAATTCAGGATTTAGCCTATAATCGAAAATAACTTCTCCTTTTTATTTAAGTATATCACTGTAAAATACTAAACACTCTTATAAACACTTTTCTGTAACACTTTAGAAACACTTGAACACGTTTATCTGGAACTCATAAACACTTTTAGTTAGAAATTATGTGTATTATGCATGTACGATGACAATTGACATCAAATTTTCGTGTTTATTTCTGAAACACATCATAAACACTCACGTTTCATAAATATGTTTACATGTAGGTGTTTAGGTGTCGAAAATCATAAACGCGTCAACAGACATTTTTTGTGAAGATCTAAAGTGTTAAGGTGTTCATAAAAATGTTTGTTTCAACCATTTAACCCCTAAAGGTGATATCAAACGTGTTCAAGTGTTTACGAAGTGTTCCAGAAATAAACACGAAATATTGATATCATATAGATGATGCACAGAATTTCTAACAACAAGTGTTTCGGATTTCCAGATAAACTTGTTCAAGTGATTGTAAAGTATTGCAGAAAAGTGTTTATAAAGGTGTTTAGAAGTTTTACAGTGGTGTATATTGAAATTGAAGAGTGTAAAATATAATTTTTTTTATCGAGATTTGTTCGAGTTTCGGCAACGAGAGAGCATTATTCGGGGACATCTCAACTATGATGTGTATAAGTCTGATATCATTGTCTCACAAATACTCCACCAAGGATTGGAGTAATCTAAACCTAATAAGAAGAGAATCGATTATATTTGGACTGCCATTTCGATGATTATACAAGAGCATTGAACTCAAAGTTATATGGGTATCAATCTACATACATCAACGGAAAATAATGTGATAACATTTTTTTTTCACATCATATCAGCCATTCCATACTTGTGTCACGCGAGTCACGCATGCTGTGTCTTACGAGTCACATATCAGGGTATAGATGATTGATTTACTTGATCGAGTAATGGATTCAGCTCCAATATTTTCTCGGTTTTGATCTATGCCCTTGTTTGCGACTTGAAACATGCGTGACTCGCGTGACATTTACGTGGAATGGCTGATATAGATTAAAGAATAATAACTTTCAAAATGATTAATGTTATGGGAATATTTACTTAACCAAACCTTGTGGAATAACATTTTCTCGTAGAAATGTATAGATTAAAAATAATAATTATGTCATTTAATTTGTTTGATTTTCCGTTATAAGCTGTGAAACAATAAGTGCTTACAGACATGCAATTTTGCCTATGTGTTATGCACTATACAAAATCATTATTATTATTATTATTATTATTATTATTATCATTATTATCATTATTACTATTACTATTATTATTATTATTATTATTATTATCATCATCATCATCATCATTATTATAAGCATACAACCCACCATAGGGGGAATCCAAACAATAGGGTTTATTCCGTCACAATAGGGCAGGAGAGTGTTAAGGGGGAAAAGGTATGTGTTAAGGGGAATCGAAACAATAGGCCCAGAACAAAAGAATCCGCCCTATAAGTTACAATTAGTTATTATTATTATTATTATTATTATTATTATTATTATTATTATTATTATTATTATTATTATTATTATTATTATTATTATTATTATTATTATTATTATTATTATTATTATTATTATTATTATCATCATCATCATCATTATTATTATTATCATTATTATTATCATCATCATCATCATCATCATCATCATCATCATCATCATCATCATCAATATTATTATTATTTATCAAAATCTACTCACAAAGTATTTCGTCATATAGGTCCATTACATGTATATCTATGATCCACTCATCATCCATGTGTGCCGTTTCACTTTATTTCGTTTC
>JZLH01S0211872.1:54068-59068 GCA_001188425.1 Eucidaris tribuloides
GCACACCAAACATATGATCGGCAAGCGCCATATTGGTGGAAATAAAGTTTCAGAAGGATCGATCTACATACATTAAACAGGAACTGGTAATGATCGTGATGGTATTAACGGAGGAATTGAGAAGAAACGTGACGTTTTGATTACTGACAACGTGAGCAAACATTGGAAACATTCGAGAATGATAGCGAGTCTGTGGATAGTGGTATTGCTCCGAGCGATATATCGTCAGGTCAGACCACCCGCTGCCCCCTTCTTGCATATCAACAGGTAGTGAACACAAACAACAATACCACACGAGAACGTAACAACAGGTTGGGCGAACACAAAATCAACCAGACACGCGCGAAACATCGGTGGGACGCCAAGAAAGAAAGTCACGTTTGTAGAAGACGAAATTGGTGAAAGACATGCGCCATCTGGTGACCGAAACCAAGAAACGCCGAGATCTCATGGAATCTTCAGACGTATCGACAAAGTCAACACAAATTTAAATCTCGATCATCAGCGTGACGTGGTTGATGAGAAACCGGCAAAGGTGAAGTACTTCCGATGAGAAAAAACGCGACTCGTGATGAGGGGGGTTTTGCTCGGTGGAATGCCTTCGAAATCGAAAAAGTATCCAGCTATCAAACCCGCGTATTATCTGCGACCGAGCACCTCCGAAGAGGTATCGAATACCAAACGATGATGATGATGTTGACACCAATAGCGGTTGCTATGACAACAGGAGTGGATCCCGAGTCAGATCGCCCGGCGCAATCATCACCACCACCACTGCGCAGGGAAAGTCATTCCGTTACTACGGAGGATGCTGCGTGCTAGCCACAACGACGCGCGGTTATTAAACTCCGACTCACTCTTGCCACCAATCAGAGACGCAGCCTCTGATCACAACTCGCCAACAGACAGATGAAACAAAAGACGGGACAAAATTTATCTAGCAACGAGTAGTTCGGGACGGTGCTGGATCGAAATCGTCGGAAAGTGGCGCTGGAACCCGAGAACATATCGAATCAATCGCCGGAGGAAAGCGGTAGCCGAGGGACAGTTGTGCTGTGGTGTTGATGATATAATGGCGGAATTGACTCAAAGGCTCGTAAATGAGATGATGATGGGAAGAAATAACAAACTGGACGAGGACTTCCACAAGTATCACATAGGGATCGCTAATAGGACTTTAGGATCCCAATTATGAGGTATGTTGATATGATTATTATTGGAATCTATTGGAAAAGGAAATATCATTTGGAAACTGTAAAGGTTCAAATAAAAAATGACATCCTGTTGGGCTAGCTGACTGTTAAAGGGATGCATGAAATTTCGATTTCACATATCCAGATACTTGTGATTCTCGCCTTATACAAAAGGACAACATACGAAAACATCGTCACAGAAATTACCAAATAAACATGTTGAATATAACCATGTGTGTGCGTTGCAGAACGAAACAAGTAAAATGCTATACTGAGAGGGGTCGGCAGCCAAAACAGGAATCGGGAATTTCCTGCCACTAGTGAAGGAGGCATGACATTTATCTCATACAGTTCACAACATTCGCCTATAGCAAGACGAATGATAGTTCGCCTTAATAGAACATATACCATGACTTCTTTGATTTACATCAATTTTTCATCATTGTAGTGCCAATGTTTCCTGTAATTATAATGGACTATATTCAAAAAAAAATTCCGACTGCTGCTGCTCTTCGATTCTTTTGAAAATTATCAATTTGTTAGTCAACTCAATTTTAAAATTATCAGATTGACGCCAAAATCGGTTTACCTGCGATCATCAGGGTGGACAATACTTCCATCGGTTTATTTTCTTAGGTAAACTGCAATATCCAGGCATTCCATATAACAACCAGCACAACCCACCCCCCCTCACTCCCAGAAAATGACGCTGCAATAAATTGACGGAAACTGATATGATCAATGCATGGTACATCAACGATCTTTGGATAGTCATTACCCGGGTAGCGCGATGACCAAGTACATGCATCGTCTGCGATGATTGCCCTCCGAATGATAGGAGTTATAACCGGTTAGTTAAGTCCTGTCATATGGTTTGGATTTTCAGTGTGAGATATGATTATAGGTTTCGGGGTCCTTGGTGCAGCGTTAGCATTACTGGGCGCGTCATCACTGACTGCTTGCCTAAGGAATCGGGAGGGTGCATGCACTCTCACGGCCCGGATGGACAATTTGTTATGCATAATTACTCTGTATATTCATGTTTTATCTATATGGATTATTGATTCGTACTGACGATGAAAGTGCAGTCCGTGGCAAGTACGATACATGCAGACAACCATTGCGTAGTACTCTACAAACATGTCATTGAAACTGGCAGAACTCGATCTCATCAGAATCTCGAACTCGCTCATCCAAGCGAAGAAATCTGATTTCTTGCTTTGGATCGAGTCTCTGAAGATGGATCTCAATACGTAACACACTGCACCTCTGAAGCAGCAACACATGTTTGAGGTCAAGTTACGTGCTGTATAGTGGATCATACATCCAACTGCCATGTTAGTTAATCATTTATACATTGGAGAGGCTTGACCAAAAGGCGATTAATTACGTGCCACTGGTAAGACGGACGTTAGGATGAGGTGCGCCGTCGTATACGATAAACAATCCCACATACATAATCATAGAGGGTTTGCCGCCATACTCCTCTGTGCCCCATGGTGGCGTGCAGCCCGATCGACCCCCTATACCACAGTTATCGTACAGGTAGCGTGCATAACATGTCAAACAGGATCGGTGATGATGAAATAATAGTAGTATAAAAATATTAAATGATAAGTACGATGCATGATGATATGAAGTAAAAATAATGATAATTAATACTGATAATTATGATTGATGATGGATAAAATCGATAATTAATAGTGGTGATATATGATGATGATTGATGGAGCAGGCGATAAAAAAGCAAGCAGAAGTTGTTGAAGATCGATACATTATAATAATTGACCGAACGGTTGCGCTAAGTATATAAGGAGATGAGAGGCATGAGTGGTATAATGAGTAGTGCTGACGATTACGGTTGGAATACTACTACTACAGCTTTAGCACTACCACTACGGATACTACTGCCACTACTACTACGGACTACGACTACGACTACGACATCACGAGATAATGACTACCGACGGAAGCTGACGCGGAGAGCTAGTAGCTACGGACTAGCTGCCATTACGACTACATACGACTACGCTACGACTTAACGACTACGTGCCACGTAGGACTTGACCACTACGACTACGATAGGGACTAGCGACTGACGGACGACGTAGCTACGTGACGACTGACTGCGCACTACGACTACGACTACGATACGCTAGACTACGACGACTTACGACTACGACGACTACGACTACGACTCTCGACTACGACTCTGCTACTACTTGTGCTTACTACTAACGACTACGACTGCTACTACTGTACTATTACAACTCACTATTATCTATTATACTACTACTTACTACTACGTGCTGCTGCTACTCACTGCCACTGTTACTACTTCTATTACTATTATTGTTTCTGATGAAAATAGTAATTACTATTACTAATAAATTATTAAGAAATATTGACACAAAACTGCATTTTCTAACTCGCCATGAGACAATTATTTCTAAAATTTGTCTCCTTTTCTTAAACCTCCATCAACAGGTTCCGCGTTGTATACGCGTGTGCCGCGTTACAATCGTACAGCGCACGGGTAGCCTGGTTGCGCTAGCGAGAAGAGACGGTACGGCCCAGTCCCGCGAGGACTTTAAGCTTTCCGCGTCTGTACGAGCAGGAATACATCATCAAAAAAGGCGCTGGAATATGGAGGAATCCCGGAAGGAGATCAGGGAACGGCAAACTGAGGGAGTTCCTTCGGGAAGCATGAAGAAATTTAGGTAAGAAATCAGGAATGTTATATAATGGATTTGTCGGAAAGGTGGGTCAGAGTAATGTGTTTCCGTGTTTTATTACAGGTTTATTTTAGTTGGTTGGACAATAACGAAACACAAATAACAAACACAACAAAACAAAACAACAATGGAACGGTGACTTGAAAAAGGAATATATTCAAAATTTAAGAAGGAGTAAACTTTTACAACATTACACTACATACATACATACATATATATACATACATACCACATACATACACACATACTAACACACAACATAACATACATACATAATCCATACATACATGATACATCCATACTATACTTAATACAGCACATACATACCATACATCACAATACCAATACATACACAACATACATACATACCATACATACACACACACATGCATAATACACACACACATACATACATACTACATACATACACATACATACCATACCATTAATACGATACACCACTGCGGCGATGAGGGGTCTTCAGGGTACGATCAAGAAAGGGAAGAAGAAATTACTGCAGCGACAAAAGGTATGCCTGAATGATAAACAATATTTTATTTTATGGAATATGTGGATGTATTATTCCAATTTAGGCCTATTGTGAAATATGATGATGTAATTTTCTTCCAATTATCGAGTCACTATTCTTAGGTTATTTAGCTTTGATGCATTGTTATTATAATAGCAATGCATCAAAGCTAAATAATAATTATTGAATATCAATTTGGTTAAATAATATATTTTAACAAAGACATTATTGAGACATATAGAATATGTCTTATTTCCACTGGTTGCAACTTCTACTCTAAATAACTCCTACATTTTGTATCACATTACTAAAACCGAATTACATATTTAAAAGGATATAATATTTTTCAGTCAGGAACAGAGACATGATTGAGAAAAGTCATAAATGCTCAAGAGGCAAATAAGTTGAAACATATACCGATACTGTACATTTACTGTTGCAGTAACATTCTGCGATTCATATTTTTGAAACGATTTGTCTTGAATGTGTTTACTGAAGGAAAAACAGCATGCATTTATTAAGATTGAATTCAAGTATAACCAT
>JZLH01S0211872.1:64068-67372 GCA_001188425.1 Eucidaris tribuloides
ATACGGCGAATTCGGCGATGCGAACGATTTGAGGAACTGTCGGTACATCAGACAGCCGAGTCTGAGTGATACGTCTAGCAGTGTGGATGACACATACGAGGGGAGGAGGAGGCGGAGAGCGCTGGACAAGGTATCGAGTTGGGGCCCGCTCGGGCTACCACACGGCGCGTCGTCTCGGACTAAGAAACGAAAGAACAAGCCTTTTGTATCGATATGAATATATACGGTCAACAGCGACCCCCTCTTGCGTCTGCGCGTGTCTTTTTTTATTGCTGAACTATAGAGTAAAGGGAATTTATGTGTTTGGAATAACAAATCTTTGGAAATACGAACATCCAGAACGACGAACCTTCAGATAAACGGATATCTGAAATGTCGAATCTTCCGAAACATGAATATCAAGAATGTCGATCTTTTGGAATAACGACTTCTTGGAATATCAAGCTTACAGCGCCGGACGATTCACTTGATACTCCAAAATCGGCATCAGGAATTGGTTGGTTACACGAGCTCTACCCCACCAAAATATGGAAGGTCTCAAGTAACACAGCATAATGGGTACCACGATAAAACAAATCAAAAATACATTTTGCGTTTGTTTCGGGCTTTGAACAACCCGTTGCCCCATTTCATGGGTACGGAAGAGTGTCTGTTATGTGGGTTTCATAAAATAGAGTCAACCTGGCCACCAAAAGTAACTTTGGATGCCTGTATGATTTCAGAGGTTGGATCGAATATGTAATGACGACGTCTTTGTATCTCTTGAGAGCCATGTTTGTTACTCCCTGCTGTTAAAAATCAGTTATGTTTACATCTACGGAAGAAGGGAATGTTTCTAAAGTCTGCTATCACAGTCTAGAGGACCAGCTATCCACAAGTAACGTAACTACGCAGTATTTTATCCGTGATAACGTGGATGAAGTCTTCTCTGTACAACTCATTAAATGCTGATGATGGACTGAGCATGACACTATTGATACGTTATACAAGATAGCAATAATTCCAAAGATAAAAACAGGAATGATTCTTTTCGTTGGATTATTGTACTTCCATTTAAATAAGCAAACATTTTCCTTATTTCATTTAAAAAATGGACGTATACACTGTATATGACATAGATTTCTTGTGTATGGAAGGAGGTCATGATTACCTATTGAACAAAAGATCTCGCATTGATTGATTGTTTGATTGATTATTTGGCTTCGGTGGATATCGCCGAGGATAACCCATATAGCCTTAAACTTTATGTTACATTTGGTTCCTTTCAACAAGTATTATAAATGAGACTCTTGTAGATATGAAATCACAATGAGGTAGCTATATGAGTATATAGGTGGCCACCTTATCCCTCTCTTTTTTGATGAAATGCATTTTACTGGGTTCCCTTACGTACTGATGTGATTTGGTCTCAAACTTACACGGAACCTCCGGCTTTGCGTCCTATTCGATAGACATGGTAGTACGTGGTTGAATGAAAGGAAGTGTGTAAGGACACAAGAAAGAGATACTCCTCACATAAGAAGCCAGGGATCTAGCCATGCCAAGATGCGTCACCTTTAACAAAAAGTCGAGGGGAAAAACCTTGTACCACCCAACAGTATTTGGTGGTCACATGAATTCATGATTTTCTATGTTGATGTCTCTTTCTGATACTTTAAATTTATTACCCTCTTATTACCCTCTTGAGTTTTGCGAGCAAATATTAATTTGAATACAGTATTGCTTTCTTTTGGGGCTCTATAGAACGACAACAGATGAATGTGGTTTATTACATATTATTTTTGTAAAAATAAAAGAACCGTTTAACAAATAATTTATACAACTGTCACATAGAAATCAGAAATCTTCATGCCAGGCGTTGTGCTATGAAGATTTTTTGTGAAAGGAAACTAGCAAAGTGATCAGAAAACATGCACTGAATTTTGGGCTGGCAGCCAAATATTTTTGCCATTATTGAATATAGAATACAATATACAAAATATTTTGTATTTTGGTAAAGATAAGAAATACATAAAACATGTACAGGTTGACATGCCTTTGTGTAAAATACCAAATATTGCCCGCCCAGCGTATAAGTTTCTACCAATCCAAATATTTTGCTAAAATGAGAGAATTCATTGTAATAAATATATTAATTAACTTGTATGAGAAGCGTAAAGATCATTATTTCGCATGATAAAAACGAGGAAAAAATGATCATGATAATGGTGATGGTGATGACGATGATGGGGATAATGGTGGTGGTGGTGATGACGATGATGGGCGTAATGGTGGTGGTGGTGGTGATGATGATGATGATGATAATGATGATGATGATGATGATGATGATGACGATGATGATGATGATGATGATGATGATGATGATGATTATGACGACGTTGTTGATGTCGATGATGCTGATACGATGTTGATGTTCTCTGTTGCTGATAATATTGCATGGTAATGCTCATGGTGATGATGTTGAGGGTGATTGTGATGATTTTGCTGCTGTTGATGACGATGTTGATGATAGTGGTGGTGATGATGATGATGTTGGTGATGATGTTGATGACGTTGATGATGATGTTGTTGATGATGTTGCTGCTGCTGCCGATGTTGCTGCTGGTAATGCATGGCAATGGTGATGGTGCTGATGACGACGATGTCGATGATCATGATGAGAATGATGATTTTATTGTTATTCTTGATGATGATGATGATGATGATGATGATGATGATGTTACTGGAGTTTTGTTGATGGCCGGGTTTTTCTCAGACACAGGAAAAGAGATGAATGTGATCTGGTGGGGCGGGCGATGTGGATGTCGCCTCCAAGAACATTTTCATTAAGTGGTTATTAATCATTGTGATCATTCTTGCGAAAGTGTCTCAATACCAATGATTGTGAATTAAAATGTTTTCTATAGCGACTATCTTCAGTGCTGGAAGCAATGATTATTCCTCACCATTCTAAACCAAAATAATTATGACCCTGTCGTAAAAAAATGGAATCACTTTGAATCTAACGCCCAGTCGTAAAGGTTGCATCTGCACCCCATCATACAAAGTTTGACTATTTTGCATGCAGCTAGTTTGGGCACTTGAGAGAAAACACAGGTTGGTACATACACGCACGCGGGCGGGCGGGCGCGCGCGCGCGCGCACACACACACACACACACACACACAGACACAGACACAGACACACACACACACACACACACAACACACATCACTCACACACACACACACACACACACACACACACACACACACACACACACACACACACACACACACACACACACACACACACACACACACAC
>JZLH01S0211891.1:2533-13485 GCA_001188425.1 Eucidaris tribuloides
CCCCGACTGTTGTTTGGCTTGCATTTTGGCTTGCATTTTGGCTTGCATTTTGGCTTGCATTTTGGCTAGAAAACAATTTTTTGGCAGGCAAAACATGCATTTCATCGTCATTGGCCCCTTGTTCCTCGCTTGCTGGATGCTGTTTGGCATACAAATTTACATTTTTTTGGCAGACAAAATTTTTACCGACGACAGATTCCGCCCCTCCTAAGATTTTACCCTGGTGTCGCCCATGAACCATTTCATAGGGTTTGTACTGGTGACTTGGACCAAGACCCACCAAAAACTGGCCTCAAGGCCAGCCTCAGGTACAATGCTGCCTCTGCAAATACACAAAGCTATAGGTCCCGTGTTGAGACTGAAGAACATCAATAAATAAAGCTGCCCCATCTTGGCAAATGGAAGCAAGTGACAAAAGCAACATTTCTCATAAATGAGCGATTTGTTTCTATCATTTGATGCACCAAGCGTTACCCCGAGGTACCGTTGTACCCTGGTGTACTGCATAGTGTAGCGCCCTCTTGTGCCCCAAAAATGTATTTTCTTTGATTAAAAGCACCAAGATCAATGGTTTTGATGCAGAGGCTGCACAAGTGCACAACCAAAAAGACAAACTTACGAAAAGTGGGGTGAAAATGAAGATAAAGTTGTTATTTCCACACTTCAGACATAATTTTTTTAACAGTTTGTGTAACCCAGGGTACAGAGCTATAAAAAAATTAAACAATTCATGAAAATGGCAGATTTCTGTTTGGTACCCCAGGGTACCATTTAGGGCCTGTGTCATCATAATACAATTTCATGGCATTAACCCATTGGAGACTTCGTATGAGTTAACTCGTGTTGGCGTCTATGGAAAATGCGTGTTACATTGAAATAAAAACATCTCCAACAGACATATAGACTAAAATACCTTCCAACAGATGAATTATTTCTTCCTAAAACTTTGCCTGAAGGTACAGCGCACTTAGGAGGTTGTACAAACACCAATAACTCAAATTTGAGTAATTTGTCACTTGCTTCCATTTGACAAAGTAGAGCAGAAAAGAGCGCACAGTGCACAAAATCCGAACATGAGCACCACTCCAACAAATGTGCCATACCCCAGTGATTCATTTTGGATGTGATTATGGGTGCTTACGGATGTGAGCATGCTGTTACGGCACGTGCAGTGGATAAAAATATTTACCGAAACAGTCCACGCAGTGGACTACGCTCATCACTTACTTTCAAGCCCGATTTAGTGATTTTAGTATGTTATACTTTGAACCCTATGAGGAAAGGTGAGGGCTGTTTTGTGATTTTAGGGGGCTATTTTGTTACTTTTTAGGGCTAAATTGCCCTCAGCCCCAGTGTATTTCCTACACTTACCCTCACATCAGTAATATGGTGACAACATACTCACATGCATTTCTCATTAACGACACTATGGAAGAACCATTTATAACATTGTCAAACTTTCCTATATATGACATATCTGACAGTGTTTGAATGGACAAATAAACACCCTAGAACACAAAAGTTCAGATAGTTATGCTGTCAATTGTAAAATGTGTACAGAAAAAAATTGGGACATGAATTGTTCTCGGTCGATGAAAATTCTACAATACAGCAATCTACTGGGGAAAACTGGAATGGTCTTTTAATGATTTTTACCTTTTTAAAGCATCATTTTGAACTTTAATTTTTCCAGGGCTTCAGTTTTAGACCATATCACAGACAGTACATGTAGCTTGAGGTAGTTTTTTTTTTTTTTTTTTTGGGGGGGGGGGTTTATTACATGTCTTTAACCTACCCCACTGGAAATAAGGCAATCAAAAAGCTATATGGGCTATCCTTGATGCTAATCACACCCCCTACCCCCATAAATTTAATCAATAAATCAAAACAGTCAATTTCCAGGTTCATGATGTGAGCATGGTTATGTGTGACAAAGCAAAGTCCATCCCATGTTTGATAGCTGGTCTATTTATCAATCCCATTATTCACATTTTAGTATTTACTTAAAGATGGCATCAGTACACTACATAATATGCATACTACTGTACTAGTAGCAATCTGTTTTAATATTAAAATGGAATACTTTCTTGGTTTGGGCATCTGTTTCAGGGGCTATTACATGTATATTGCTACTTGAAAAATTGTCAAAGAGCACCATAGCAAATCATTTCACTATTTGTTGTTATTTTTTGTACATATTTTACATAAATAATCATGGAAATGGAAATTCATACATGCAGGCCTAACCTAGTACACAGAAAGCAGAATATTCTAATTTGCCTTCATAGACATGGAATGAAGATGCATAGTATACGATAAACAATCAAATGACAATAATTTTACTGTGCAAAGTTGATAAACAAATCCTTAAGTAAAATGCTTAGCTTAGGCTACAGTCACTTTAAAGTTTTATTTATGAAAGGGTTTTTTCATGGATTCTTTATAATAAATCATAGTTAAGAACATCCTTACAACCATTAAATTAACTTACAAATTCATGTAAAAATGATTTTACAATGATTCAATTTATTACAGTATGACTACTGATAACCAATTTGGAGTTGCCTGAAAAAAATTAAAGAACAGATTTTGTAAATCTGTGAACCATTTATTTCAAGACAAGCAATCAGCTATAAAAAAGTTTCTCTATAATGAATTGTTAACAGGAAATATATGGGAGAATTTTAAAAGATGAGAAAATTTACTGTTGTCAAGAATACTCACTGGGTTCTGGGCGCGAACGAGTTGGTAACAGATTCCTCATCCAACGAGGCAATGACAGTCTATTATTACCCTGAACACGAGCGGGATCGAACGTGACAAACAAACATATGCACAGAAATAAATTCCTCCACATCGTGGTTGTCATGGTAACCTCAAAATGTGTCCTCCACCTTCAGCAAATTCCTCACGGTATAGATCAGCAAGAAATGGCAATGTTTTGATGGTCAGTGATGCGCAAAAGCATGTTCTGAATATATGAATTAATGGTTGGTTCAAGATATCAGCAACGATATCACCAAGAGTGGTATCAGTAGTCCAGTGGATGTTGAGGCAGTAAGAGGATACGCCGAGAAGTCACATTGACGAGATCTGACGGATACTTCTCATCAACACATCAGAGATGGTACCAGAGTCGCTACTGCTGGCTGGAGCTTTTTCTGGAGTGCCTGGGGGTGTCAACCATACATGCCCTTGGCCACAAACTGTCGATTTTTACTACAGCTCTGCAAATAATACAAATCTCAAGCCCAACTGTCAAGCACAAAAGGCCCAACACTGGAACAGTATTTTCAATAGATTTATTTTTCTACGATAAACTGTTCTGGGTAGGGTAAACATTGGAACCATCTGACGACAAAAGATGACACCAGTGCTGTATTGAACCAGGTGACAAAATAAAGAATGCCTTTCACCCAATACTCCGTGCACTCAATGATTCTCCTGCTGCCAAATATTTTGTGTACATATTTTTATTCTATTCCAATCTGTGTTTGGCACTGCTAAGTATGGTTTGTGTGTTTGTATAGCTTCATGTGAACTTGGTACCTCACAATAGAGCTGACCCCAACAAACCCCCAACATCATTGTGGGACAATCTCAAGTTGGTATGTAATGTTTATTCAGCAGTTACATCAACAACTACCCAATGAAAACATTGAGCAATTCTATGGCACTTGTAGTGTTACTGTTCTATAAGGTGTAACAGTTCATGCATACTCATATCTGCCCATCCAATCAGCCAGTTACTGCCATACATAATTCATACATGCCCCAAACAACCAACCAGTCACAGTTGCCAGATGAGGCAGACACTTCTATGTAATCAATATTCATGAGCTGAAGTTGCCTCACTGTGCAGTAACAGCCAATCAGTTCACTTCTCTGCCATGGGTTGTAAACATTATTTTATGGGGGTCAGTGCACTGAAGTGTCAAGAGGGAAGCATGGACCTCAGGGAAGTAACACTTTAGTTTGCAACACAAGTTTCTTGGAATGGCCTGTTCAAAATGAGAAATAACATGCTTTTAACCCAGGTCAGAAGAAACAGAGTACTCATATAAACATACAATCAATCAAAATTACAACTTCTAAGTTTTATGACACAGCCCAGTCAAATTTCATACTAGCATATTGATTGAAAACAGAGGTTTCTTTCATGAGAGTAGTAGGTAACACACAAGCCAACATTATTTCTCCTCAGAAGACAATAATCTGGGGAATACTGTAACTTCAGTAAAGTTTTCTGATTTCCCTGGGTATTTGATGTTGATGCCATTTTAAACTAGCTGTCAGTATATCATATTCTTAGAACAAGGTTTTCCCTTTTCCCCCAGTTCACATTTTGAAATACCATCTTTTCACAGAATTTAGTTTTCAGCTCAACTTTTCACATTCTTGCTAATTTTACATGCTAGTTTATTCTTTTAAGTTTCTTTAATTTTCAAATGAGTTTGTGAGTGACCTACATTCATATTTAGTATTGTGAAATGGTCATTAAATGTTCTCACCTATATCTAAATCTTGCAAACAGCTCAAAGTTATATATACAGCATGTCTCAGTTAAATAACTTGGCTCCATATACATTTAACATTAATAAAAGTATTGTTTCATTTTTTATTGCGTGAAAAATGTATTTTTTTTAAATTTACTTTACATATAATTTAATTCTAATGTTTTTAGGTTATGTTATTCATTTGTGATGTATCTTTTCATTGTATGGTTCAAAAGGAGAACAGAAATTGATTAAATTATCTCATTTGCATGATCATTGCATGATCAATAAACCAAGCTGGCATTCAATTTCTGACTATTTTTTAGCTTGATTTCAGTTCCAATTGTCACTGGCATAAATTTGAATACAAAAGCACTACATCTCTACTTGCAACAAAATCACTTTTATCAAATTCTTCATTGTCTATATTCTCAGCCCAACCCCTTCTTGTTCTATTTAAGACACATTTTTTTTTCTCAATCCATACAGTTATGGATTCGAGTCAAACAAAACGCAACCTATAATCTTGACTTTCAAATTACAAGTGTGCTAACAATGGAGCACCGTGTGCCTTACCCCTTTTTCCCTCTCCGCAATATTTACTCTGTAAACCATACTTTATTCCTGGGCAGGCTCGCTTTGTAGTACCTACGGATCCTTTGGGGACGAGTCCCACATTTGAACACCAATGAGGCGCAAGGAGTAACGATCTTGACATTTTTCTACACTTAATTTCGACCGGCTTTGGTAGGCTTAACCCCAATTTTGACCCCAGTAGTACACTCAGACACTAAGAGTTTCCCCCAAAGTCCACATTACCAAGTTCAAGCTACCAGTACATGACTTTTACACCAATATAGAAATACCAAAGGACACAGGGATAGACCAAAAGAAAATACAAACACTGAATACAGTTACAGAAACAGAAATACATCAGAGAATATACATGTCTACCATGGGAATCAGAAATAGACCAAGCAAAGTAGAAATACTGGATGTAAAAAGAAAAAAGGTGAGAATATGCCAAAAAGTGGAGAATCTAGTGAACAAAACAATAATACAACAGAGATCAATCATGTTCACATATGCACAATTCAACTGCATCTCACCAATTTTATAGGCCTACCACTTTCAAACTTAAATGTTCTGAGATTTGTTCAATTGTTAATGATGCACTATAAATTCAGGTGTACTATACATACACATTGTTGTATTGTCTCCTTCCAAGTTTTGTGGGCCCGCCACTGGGTTCGAGCTACAAACATGAAATTTTATGTAGCCTTCTGTAACAATTGGCTGAACTGTACACTTTGCATGGCAAAATGAAGAATAAAAGGGGGTTTGATTGAAAAGCTGTATGCAAAGTGTACAGTTCAGCCAATTGTTACAGAAGGCTACATCAAATTTCATGTTTGTAGCTCAAACCCAGTGGCGGGCCCCACAAAACTTGGAAGGAGACAATACAACAATATGTAGGAAGAATTGGTCTCACTGAGGTACACAAACCAAATGATGATGATGATGATGATGATGAAGTGTAGTTAATTGTGTCACTGATTTTACGTCAAGCAGTATGTGTACAATGCAGCCAAAGTATGAATCTAAACTGCACAATTTAACCTCCCGTTCCTGCATGTACTTTTAAGAGGTAGGCTACATGCACTTCAAGGTTTCAACAAAGGCAACATGCAGGGCAACATATTATCCTAAGATAATAGGTTAAATGTACCACACACATGAGAAATTTTTCCAATTTCCTCATACATGTATGTTTTTTTGCTGATAATCATCACCAAATCTGATAGGAAAATCAAATCTCTGGTATCAGATTTCTGAAAATTAAATTATATCTTTGAATGGCATCACCAATTTGTAATAAGTATTTACAATACCCCCTTTTTGGCAAAATTTCAAAGAAGATCTTTTCTCTTTTTCTTTTCTTTTTTTCTTTAGGCAGACTTTATATTGGCTTCCAAGCAGCTCAACAATGCAGAGTTGGCACATGCTTACATACTGGATATCAAAATTAAATTGGTTAATCCATTGCTTTTCAGAAGAACAGGGAGATCAAGAAGGCCTTGGAAGAATTGTGAAAGCTATATTAAGCCTTTGTTTGCCAACTGGGTGATGGTAGACCTGTGCCATAATTCTACAGCTGAACCAGACAAATTTTTTTTTTAACCTGGTTTTAAAGTTTTAGATGATAACACTACTACCTGTGCAGTATGTGACTGAATATTACCAATATTTATGCCATACTTGGCGTTAGGATTAGGGGAAGGCAATGGTAAGCTTTGGGGTATGGGTACTGAACAATGCTATCACCTTCACAAACTTCAGAAACAACATTCCTATCATGAATAATAAACTACAGAATATTTTTTTAGTTTTCTCTACTATTTTTTTTTTCAGGGGGAGGGGGGGGTGAGGGTGATCAAATTTGTTCAATTGTGGTGGGGAGGCTCAGGTGAGGATGGGGGGATTTAATTCTTTTAACAAACCTTGCAAACATGCTCAAGCCAAAATTGCCAAATACCCTCTTATCAGGTTTACATTCAGTAAACTGTTAGACTACTGGATTTAATATATTTCATACATCTTCTTTGACCAGATGAATACAAGACTCATGTCAGCCAGGTTTTAAACAGTGTTACCTAATAGACATGTGTGTCTTTATTTCACATTTCATCAACCCCACACATTCACAACAAGCTGTCTACTATCCTATTACACATTGCAATCATGCCTTACTGAGCCCAGTACGGATGGCTGATGAAAGAAGCATTTTAGGGCCTGTTCAAGCGCTCTCCTAAAGTGAACCGTACCGTACCGAACCGTGCCAGAGGAGGCGCCTGAACACTCCCAAAGCGAACCGTACCATACCGTACCACTCCAGAAGCGTGCCAGCGAGGACCACCTCCCGATGTGGTCTAGAGCGTGCCAAGGCGAACCGTACCGTACCGCGCTGAGCACCTGAACGCATTCCGCAATACTTTAACGTGTGATTCCCTCAGATTAGAGAGTAAAGCGTACCGAAGTGGTACCTCGGAGGCACGCTTCCCACATTTTTGCCTGAACACTCGCAAGTGAACCACTGTGGCATGGTTTGCATTGGGTTGGCACGGTACGGTACGGTACGGTTCGCTTCCAAACGCGCTTGAACAGGCCCATAGAAAGTAAACATGTCTCAAATTAGGCTGGCAATTTCTTACCATGATGGATGTAAAAGAGATCTCGATGGTTCCCTAGTGATGGTAGTATAGGTTCTAGATTGTTCTTTTTTTTTTACTTTAATTTAATCTCAAAGTAGTATGAAACCTGAGACCAGCGAGTTAAGTTTCCATATAGTTTAAAGAGAACACACAGTATATGGTATGATGATGAAAAATTATTCAAATAATTCACATTTCCACATTTTCCAGCTGAGAGTAAATTACATTGACATCGTATAAGTGGACAATCACTTCATATGCACATAAAAAGTTGAGGAATTGCAGTTTGAGATCCACCGACGGCACGTAATGATGACCGTATGCTGCCAGTGTGATATGGCAACCATTAACCATAGTCCCACATAAGTAGATTTCCGTTTAGTACTTTTCAGCAGTGGAATTTGTGTTTACAGATAGTCCAAAACGAATCGTGTTCGTTGTATTTCAACTATCTCTCCTGTACTTAGCTGACATTTGTGAAAATACCATCTGTTCACAAGAAGTTTGAAAGCAGTTGATATAAAAATGTGTTGTTCTGGTCAAGTAATTCAACCGTACTGTGTATTCTCTTAACGCTTTTTTTCAGATTACAGGAAAAAGGCTGTCCAGAACGATAGTGATGAGGGTACTGTAATATACGTTAACACTAAATATGCTTTCCATAAAGTTTACTCATAGCTAGATAAATAACAATCATAACGCCAAAGATAAAAAGAGCCTCGAGATAGCTGGGAGGTGATATTCACTGCATTTAATGAACATCTTTGCAGATAACTAACTTTAGTTCATGGTTTTAAACTCTTAAACAAAAGATTTCTAGTGATGATTTCAATGATAAATGGGTACTGTAATAGCATGAACAAAGTTATTAACAAGTTTAAGTACAGCCATATGCAAGGTTAATGTCATGTGCAGCATTATCCATTATGCAGTGCTGCAGTGCTCGAGAGTTTACTACTCTCTAGCCATGTCCACACGATCGGACATAAGTTGCTTGTGACCAGGCATAACTTATGTCAGTAATAGCGTCGGATATAAAGTTGCTGTATGAACGATTGTCGGGCATAACTCTATCGGATATACCGCGACTTATACCCGACGATTTATATCCGAAGAAGACCAGACATAAGTCCGGTAATAAGTTATACCCGGTAATAACAAAATACGTGTGGACTGTTGTCGGACATAACTCCGACCTGAAAAGGGCAATAACTCTTTGCGAAGACAACTTCATTGTTTACCAATTCACATTTCACGCAATTTGGGTCTGAGGTTACGACCCGATAGCACCTTGACTACGTCATTTCCTGTCTGCTATTACCGGTTATAACGTGTCGGGCATAAGTTTTGTCGGGTATAAGTGTTAATACCGACACGTGTGGACGCGTTGGTGGATCAATGGAATTTTTTTATTACGTCGGACTTATACACGACAAAGATATGCCCGGTAATAACTGCCTTTGTGAACGCAGCTTCACAGATAAGCTGTATGTGATGAACTTTGTGGTTAAGAGATTAAATTTCCTATCATAGATAGTAACTGTGAGAATATGCACGTACATGGACTGTAAGTGCTGGCTTAAAGACAACATTGTGGAAGCCCCATTCAAAAAATTGTCAAACTTTGCTACATGTATCCGACAAACCTGACAGTGTTTGAATAATTAACAACCTAGAATATAAAACTTTAGACAGTTATGCTGTCACTTGTAAAATATGTACAGATAAAAATTGGCACATGAATTATTGTCAGTTGACAAAAATTCTGCAACACAGCTATCTTTTGGGGAAACTGGAATGGTTACTCAATGATTTTCACTTTTTTAAAGCACATAATGATCGTTTTGAACTACAATTTTTTCAGGGCTTCATTTTTAGACCTTATCAGAGACACTGTTAGCATGGGGAATCATGTAGCTCAGATTTTAAAACTGAAAACATTGTTATATGATGCCTTTAATGTTCCATTGAATGACTAAGACAATAACCTTTGGATGACAGTAAGAATGTTGGTGATGTCATAGCACATTACTATCTTCAGCCTGGGATTAAACTGATTTCAAATTACAGACAGGCCTTAATTTCTCAAACTTACAGGACATTATACAAACAACAACAGTCCTGTCTTTATATTGCTTAACAGCACACAGTAATCATGTTTAGGTCTACGCAATATTTAGGTAGCGATTAAATGAGACATTCAATGCCCGACCTACGTTGTGCACGTAGTTTCCTAATAACTGATAACTTATCAGAACATTTCTGAGAAAGATACATGTAAGGTGCACCAGCACCTGTGTTCTTTTAGCCTAACCCAATCATTTTACAACCATATTTTATTTGGGAACCAAATATAAGTAACTGTGAAATTTGTGAATTATAATAACAAAATACATTTCTCAAATGATAAGATGGTTTAACCCCCTCAATACAATTGTGATAACAAACAATTAATGTGATCTTCTTCTCCTGATGCAAACAGAATTTCACCTGGCACGGTATTTAGTCGGAACTGCATTTCTAATACATCTATTAATAAATGTACCACCTACATGTACAACCACGGAAATTTGCCTATGCAATATTCAGGAGATTACAACATGATATATTGAATGTATGACCTTTGAAAATGTGAGATACATGTATATCTCTTATCTAGTAGTTTCCTAATAACTGACAACTTATCAGAACATTTTCAGCTAAATTATCAGAAAATTTCTGTGACAAAATACATGTAGCATTCACCCAGATTTGTGTGCTTTTAGTCTAACCATTCATTTTTTCACCCTTTCCCCCATGAACTGGTCAGACATTATTTATAGACCCTACTTAGTAAATGAATGGTAACAATAAAATCCCCAACATTTTCCAAGTAGTTAAACAGTTAAAACCAATCAATTTGAAAAGTTTGAATAAAAATGACAATAGTGAATTTATCCTTGTACATGCTACAGGGTGACAACATGACATTTACAGTAGCCGGAATTGAGTACTTCTGATATTAGTCAATGTGCCGCCAACATTCATGGAAATGTGCTATGTTAATAGGTACCCCTTAGAAATACTACCATCATCATAACAAACGATGCTAACATTTCCTGAAAGCTCTTTTGAAATTGTGGCACCCATATCCTGATTATAAACACAAAGCATGACATTATGATTTCATACTCATAGTACGAAACAATACATAACACCAAACACTTATATCGACCATTACAGGTTAGTGACATCATTGGGAACA
>JZLH01S0211905.1:0-12500 GCA_001188425.1 Eucidaris tribuloides
CTCGTACTTACAAAGCCTACTTCAGTTTTTATTACAAATAAAAAACTACGAAGGATTCATTTCATTGAAGCGGATATTACATTGATCGTGTTCGTCAATTAAGTGTAATAGTAAACGCCATTGTGTACACTTTGAATGCGTTTAAAATGCTTGTTATGTTACCTGTCCTAAACGGGAAGTTGACATGGCGGAAGGATGCCTTGTTATCGAATTGATAGTAGGGGATTCGATTTGAAATTATTGGCTCGAAAACATAATGGCCCCAAACCAGGCGTTCTTTCCTTGTACGTTCTGTTGTGATTAACATGTTCATATTGACTTCAAACAATGCTTGCCGGATTTTTCAACAGGGGTGGGCCGGGGGGGGGGGTACAAAATAAGTTAGCTTGAATGACAAAAAATGTATAGGAATGTTACTTTGGAGAAATTCGGGTGTCATCTCCAAACCTGTTTTGCCTTCTCATTATCATTATCTTTGACATATACTTTTATTTTTTGTTTACTTGCCAATCAATACGGTGGCCATGACCCCTTTTTGCCCCTTTGCTGCGCATACTCTCTAAAAAATAATGAGTGAAAGTATTCACTCTTTGAGGAGTGAATTTCAGAAAAGAGGGAATTTAGACTGAATTTGGAGTGAAAAGGTGTGTTTTTCACTCATTTTGGAGTGACCTCAAGGATCACCCTTAGGTCACTTTAAAATGAGTGAAAAGCACACCTTTTCACTCCAAATTCACTCTTTTCTGAAATTCACTCCTCAAAGAGTGAATATTTTCACTCATTATTTTTTTAGAGAGTATGATCTTAAAGCTCCGTCTAATGATAATGATAATTAATGATCATTACTACAACTACTAATTATGTTTTATTGTCCATTACTTTAGTTAAATTTTATGTGTTACAACTGTTTTGTATTTTGTTCCATCCTACTATGTTTCTTTGAGCTTTCCTTTTACAGCGCTTAGAAACCATAGAAGTAAGCGTGCTATAAATGGTATTTATTGTTATTTTATTATTACCACTACCAGCATAACACATAACGGGATAGCCCTTCTTTTCCCTTTCAGTATTCGTTTACAATATTGGAGTCCTTCTCCAAATCATCTTCCAAAGTCGATGTCACTGAAGGTATAGAACAAGCTTCACTGGTAGTGACACTCAATAATGTTTTATTCACAGTGTGTTCTATGTGTTTGTGACTAAGTTTTTTCGACTGACTGCAAATGTTAACGTAGCAGTTTGTGAAAAGTTACCCGGAGATCTCATCGGAACTGTAATCCTTTTATCTTGTAAAATATTCACAAAAAACAAACCAATTTCAAGGTGTCCAACACTAAACTTTGATTATAAATTTGATTTGAAGAAATGAACGTGATATCATTGACTCTGTTAACTTCCTAACAGAACTATATATGACCAGGGGCGTAGGCTGGTTTGGGCATGGGGAGGAGCACATCTTGCGGAGGTGGAACTAACTTGGTGTGGGGAGGTGCAAATCTTAGGGAGGTGGAACTAAAGTTGAGAAAAATCAGGCGTTGAAAGCAGAAAAGGTGGTGAAAATTTCTTTTTGCTTGCCAGGGCGGAACTCCTTTGGCTCTGGCGGGGGGGGGGGTGTGCACGTGCACCCAGTGCACCCCCAGCCTACGCCCTTGATGACCATTATGGTACAAGCGGTCAGTCGAAACAGGCATTAATTATGGACATGATGTCATCTCTGAATTCTTGGTATTTACGTTGAAAGGAAATCTCGTGCAACTAGACAATCATTTTGACACCTGTAAAAGATACCTATATCCGTCGTATAAACGAACAAAGCAGTGTTGTTTGATTAATTATATACAGAGGAAACGTGCGGGAAATGACAGGAATAGTCATTGACGCATGGCTACCATCTTTACGACCCCCCCCCCAAAAAAAAAAACAAAAAAACAGGGGGAATCATCACACTTATATACTTTTTAATGAGTAATAGAAAATGAGGGATTCTCTATAATGTAGAGACAGAAAAAAATATTTCAACCACTTAGGCCTACTGGAGGTGGGATACATACAAAAATGTCTCTATAGAACCAAACTTGTTAAAAGATATCCCAGTCTATTACACGAGCTGGAGTGTATCTCCTGGATGGAAGGATATGTCTTGAATTTGTTTACTTTAGAAGAATCATGCATGAACGTACTGGTACTGTATTTCTCTCGTGCCCTACGAAAAATTAATCCCATAGAAAGCTGCACAACAAATTTGTCTGTCACAAGGCATATTGATGCCTTGACTCACTCTGAAAGTGAGTCAACTTTTGACTTCAAAATTTTGGCAGTACAATCCTTGCATAGTTTACTTAATTCTGGAATAGTTTTACCACTATAGTTGATGACTACTTCCAATCATGTCAATTTCCTTTAAAACTTTCCACATTATGGAAGAGTTTTTGTACTAGGCCTAGTTGTTGGTTGTGCAAGACCGTACCATGCGGCAGTCGCTTTTGACTGTTTGACACTTCCGCAGCTTTTAGTCCACCTGTTTATTACAGTTTTGTTACAAGCACGCGATTGTTAAACTGTGTCGGACATGCCCAAGGCTGTCCACAGATATTATATTTATATTTTATTTATTTATTTATTCATTCATTTATTTTTTTTGTGGGGGGGGGGGGTATAAATCCCTCATTAACTGATCCAAAGTATTCCAAAAGTTTAAATTTGAGAGAAAAAAAGTGGGATTTTAAAACTCGGGGGAGGGGGACTACTCCATGCCCCACCCTCTGCGTCCTGCCATGGACACGTCATATCAAGTAATGACTAGTCGCAATTCAATTTAAGCACTGTCATTATCTCGCGATACACAAAATGAGATAACGTAATATTGTGTCAGGAGATAGAATAAATTTAATCACTTATCAGTACATAAATTTAATATCATAATAATTTACCCAATATTTGGTCAATGGTGTTTAACTCCCAACATCCAACAACTCCCAACAACTTTTTTCCACAAATCCAAGGTCAAACAATTTTCCTGGTCACGCCAGCCTCCGAAAACTCGCTCAGCGGGGAGGGGGGGGGGGGGGAAGTGACGATTTTTTTCTCTCCAAATCCAAGGTCCAAAATAAAATCAACATTTGTTTCATGTTTTCATGGTTATTCACATTTTCAAACACCCCCCCTTATGACGAAAAAAAGGGGGTGATTCCGTTAAAAAAAAGGGGGGTGATTCCGGGGAAAAAGGGGTGTTGGGGGTGTTAACACCCCCTTTTGCAAAAGGAGGGTGTTTGAACACCCCAAACACCCCTCCCCTGCGTACACGTATGATTTGATGTTGTGTTCTGATGTCTGGCGTGGCAATACGACGGATTGTGAAAGATTTGTGAAAAACTTTGTCAGATCAACCCAAATCATACTTCCGGCTTTAACTCAGACCATACGTGAGTCAAACCTTGAACGTTATTTATATTTCAATTTCAATTTTCAGTTTGTTTCTTTTCATGTACGTCAGATACGTTTACCAACCTCTTGATCTGTTCTTTGTACGCAATCAGCCTGTTTAAACGTTCAAAGTTCACCACGAACAAATAGTATAACAACCTAACTTTCGTCAAAATGAAAAATGATCAATGTTTGCTTTCTTTGTGTGACGTGGGATTTGAATTCTAAGCATTATTGCCGAGTATCATTCCTATTCAGGATTCCCATTGCCGGGAGTTTCAGCATGTAAATAGTATTGCTAGCCTTATAGAACACTATTGTCAGTCTCGACTCTAGGATGTTGGAAAATATTGGGAACGTAATTGTGTACTGCAAGCAGACATCCATTTTAGATCAATGGCTATAATGCAGTTATATTGTACCAATGAATGTGGTCCTCATGAAACTTTACAGTAAGTGGAAACAGAAATACTGTGTGATCCTTCAATGATGGCAACATCTTGTTGATTTGATTCAGTATCACTAGTAGATTTCATAAACTAAAGTTGTCTATATTCCTCCTCATTCGGCAATTCACTCGCTACCCTCTCGGGTTAGGCTTGCAATATTTCAAACGACATAAATTTGAACTGATAGTCCTTCTAAAAATATACAGAAATTTGGAAAGAATATTGTGTGATCCTTCATTGATTACATTATCTGGATGATAATATGACTCAGCATTATGAATTTATAAATTAAGGTTGTCTTATCTTCCCCCGCACTCCCCCTTCCACCTTTCTCTACATTTCACCCTCACGTCCCTCTCGGCTTGCAAGGTTTTACGACATCACAGTAAATTTCAATCTATATTCCTTTTTAAAAAAATACATAAATTTAACACAGAAATATTGGGTGATGCCCTGCTAATTACATTTTTTCTGCCAGTATTATTGGATTCATAAATAACGATGTCTATTTTCCCCCTCATTCAACATTTCTCCCTGGCTTCCCGTCTGCTGTGCAGGACATGTTATTCTCATATCACATCATAATGCACATTGAATTTGAATTAATAATCTTTCTTAAGATACGCATATATCTAACACAGAAATAATGGGTGATGCTTTATCGATTATGATATTGTTGATGTTATATTATTGGATTCAGAAATAAGGTGGTCCACCTTTCCCCTCTCAACATTTCTCTCTCGCCTCCCCCTCTGCTTTGTAGTCTTTCGAACCACATCACAATGCGCACCTTCCAAGTCGTTCTGGCGCCGCTGTCAACTTGGCTCGCCGATCTTCTGAAGTTGAATTTACTTCCTCAGAAGAAAATAGGCCTATACATGAATTTAACACAAATAATTTGTGTTGCTCTGCCGATTATAACACTCCCGGTTAATTTCACTTCGTCTTCTTCTTATTGGATTCATATATTTCCAAATTGCTTTAAAAAAGTAACATGTTAGATAACGAAGCTTTTCGATCTGCAACTCATCAGGTTATCACGCAGATATGAACAAATTACAAGAAGAAACCATTGACATCTGTGCGTCCCTTCTCTATCATGGTAACTTAGAGCCTCCCCCATTGCCTGAATCCGTTTTCATTGATCTTATGAACCTGGCAACACGCGCAGTCGAGTTCAGTTTTGATGATGTTATGTATTCACAGGTAGATGGTGTTGCTATGGGATCCCCACAAGGCCCGCTCTTGCCAACATTTTTGTTGGTTTCTATGCACAGCGGCTCCTACGAGACGCCCCTTAATTAGGAGTAGCCCCCCCGTGTGTACTTTCGGTATGTTGATGACACATTTGCAATTTTCGACAGTACTGCAGCAAGGGAGCAGTTTCTCATCCTATACTCAATCAGCTTCACCCCGCGCTCAAATTTACATGCGAAGCTGAGCAATCTGGCTCCCTCCCTTTTCTTGATGTTCTGGTAGAGAGAAGTGAAGACAAATTTCTCACATCTGTCTATCGTAAACCCACATTTACAGGACAGTACACCAGGTGGGACTCGTACAGTGCAACTTCTTACAAAATAGGTCTTATTAGGAATCTGGTATGCCGTGCACTCAAAATCTGTTCTGAGTTCAAACTTGCGCCTGAAATTGATCGCATTAGGGACATTCTTCTTGATAATGGTTACCCTGAACAAATTGTAACACGTACCATAGCGAACACTCTCAAATCTCAAACCAACCCCAGTCCCACGCAAGGACCTACAAAATGCCCTGTCTACCTGAAACTTCCCTGGCGAGGAAAAGTATCTGATAAGTATGCTAGTATGATAAAGAATGCGGTGTCCCACTGTTACTTTGCAGTTTCGACACTACTAATCACATGCTGCCGTCAACTGTTAAGGATGTACTTCCCACCTCCACAAGAGTAATGTTGTTTACCAATTTGCGTGCCGGTGCGATGCCAGGTACGTGGGCCGTACGTCCCAGCGGTTATCGGATCGCATCAAACAACATGTCCCCTTGACTGTACGCAAACACTCAGTTAATCAACGCGCTCAACCAACCCGTGCTTGCAAGTCAGATTTGACTGCAGGTAGACCTGACAATATTAAATGTGACTCAGCCATTGGGCAGCATTTACTTGCTAACCCATTGTGTGCACAAAGCTATTCAGACGATCAGTTCTCCATTGTAAGTAGGGCCCGTAGTATGACTCATCTCAGGTACTTAGAAGCAGCGTTTATAAAGTCCAGAGATCCCCTTTTGTGCAGACAAAAGGAGTTTGTCCTGGCATTGCGTCTGTTTTAACAATAGAGGTCAACCTTAGCTTTGAGTATAAATAGTTGGTTCTTCTTGTAATTTGTTCATATCTGCGTGATAACCTGATGAGTTGCAGATCGAAAAGCTTCGTTATCTAACATGTTACTTTTTAAAGCAATTTGAAATTTTGTAGTACCAGTAAATTGTTCGTGGATTCATCTTCCCCATCATTCCGGCGTGATCGCCCAGTAGATAGAGCGTCCGCGTCAAGTCCGGAGGATCGCGGGTTCGAGCCCAGGCTGGGCCATACCAAATACTTTTAAAAAATGGTACATTCTGCTTTCTAGCCAGGCGCTTGGCATTCTAGAACAGAGAAGAGTAATAATAACATTTACGTTATGCAGGACCCATTGGAAGATCAGTCTAGAAGTGGCTACCCTGGGTAAATACAAAAAAAAAAAATAATAATAATATTATTATTATTATTATTATTATTATTATTATTATTATTATTATTATTATTATTATTATTATCATTGTTATTATTATTCAGTTTTTCTCCCTCGCTTTCCCTGTATACAGTGTTTCAAACGACATCACAATGCGCACCTTCCAAGTCGTTGTTCTGGCGGTATGCGCCGCTGCCGCCCTGGGCTCGCTCATCTTCTCGCGAGACCTGGACCAGGAATGGGAACTGTGGAAGACCCAGAACAGCAAGATGTACACCGCCGAGGAGGAGGTGCAGAGAAGGCTGATCTGGGAGGAAAACGTCCGACTCATCAACAAGCACAATTTGGACTACGACATGGGCCTGACTTCATTCAGGATGGGGATGAACAAGTACGGGGATTTGGTAAGCGAAATCTATTCTCAGTTACAATTCCATCGTGGGAATACAAAGTCTGTGGAGTTTCGTTAAGGGACTGAGAGATTTAATTCAAACTATTATGACACTTATATTGATAGTCTTTTACGACACCTTGCTTAGAACGACTCCTTACAAAATCCAAATACCCGCAGAAAATACTAGTAGTGCATGGCAGTCAGAGTATTCAGCATTTGCGGCAAGTTTAGGGAATTTCACTGAGTTTCAATCATGTGGATTTCAATTAAATGGGATAATCATTCGAATATTCAGTTTGTCAAAGCCCAAGCGGTCTTTATCATGGACCTAGTTATGTGCTTTTCTTCAAATCAAACGCAACTTTGATTATAAAGTGAGTTCTATTGCAAAAATCTAATTAAAACTAGTAATTTACAGTTGTACCGTAAAGCCAAGACGGGAGGGGAAGACAAAAACTATAGTCTCAGTTCATCATCCTATTGTAAATTTGAATGTGATAACAGAAAAGGCAGTAATAAAGTAATTACTATTTCAGAAAACACCGAAAGCTTATTAAACGCCGAGGGGTTACTATTAATGACAAAATAACTCAGTAATTCTCCACCTGGGTACATAAATGTCATGAAACTTCATGTTTATCCCATTTGTTTTTTAATCTAGACCACCACTGAATTTGTGAAAAAGATGAATGGATTCCTGCCAGGTCACCCTGATGCCAAGAACTGCCCGTCGACGTTCACCACTCCCAATTTCCTTGCCAGGCCTAAGAGTGTTGACTGGAGAAAGAAGGGATACGTTACACCCGTAAAGAACCAGGTAAATACAATCACTCATGTAATAAGATAACTAAGATTTGAGGTGGATTATAATATGTTCCCCATTCCACCTTTTCTTCCTGTAACAGAATCACCTGGGCATTTTAACCCCATAGGCGTACCGAGAGGGGGTGTTTTGGGGAATGTTTAACAACCTTCATTTTTGCTAATTAAAAAAAAACTTTTCCGGAAAACACCCATGACCTGGTCCGAACCTGATGACCCCGCTGTTTTGTATGTGTCATTATTGCACTACGGAACATTTTTTCCTTTGGACTTGATGTTTGTTTGTCGCATTAATTTACACTATGGAATATGTTCACTTCGAACTTGGCCACCCAATATTTTGCTTGTCGAAGCGATTTGCACCATAGAACACCCATTTTCATCAATCCCGAGTACGCGTGTGCTCAACCCACCCCTTTCGGTGATGAGATTCAACAGAAATGTCTACACAATTAAAATTTGGAAGATTCCTGCACCTTTCTTTGTAGGTTTTAACTCGACACGTAATATGTAATGACTTGATAACGAAAGCCTAATTTTCTTAAACAAAACTTCACCCACCAACCTACCTATAACTTTCTGAATCCTCCTTCTGTTGTTACGGGTAATACATTTGGTGTGAAAAGTAAATATTTTGGTATCCGAATAAGACGTACGATGTTGAAATGTAAGACTATACATCGAATCCGTTTCTGGCAACACCGAGGTTGTTAAATTCAACACCTATTTGTTCAGTATGTATGGTCGTAGGGTTACAAAGTTACTCATTATACATGTATTATGAGCCACATAAACGGTATTTCTCAAAAAGAAACAAGATGTTAACTAATAAGTAAAAACCTCTACGGAGCAAATTCTGAGTAATTTTGTAAGTAATTACATACTTGGTATATATTCGTGTACATCAATTGATTCCACTTAAAACAAAATAGGTGGAAGGATGATCTGCGGTATTTCGACAACATATTTATCTCAAATTAAAAATAGATAAAACAAACGTCAGAAGCAATGATATACATGTACTGCATTGGCGTAGCCACATAGGATTCTCTATTGCTAGTGGGGGATGAGTCTTTGTCTCATTCCCCCACTAGCAAAAGACAATCCACCGTGGCTACGCCCTTGATATATTGTCGTCGTTGTCGTTGTCGTCGTCATCGTCGTACTACTCATGGGTGAGTACTCGTGACCCCATTGATGAAGGCTCTCCGTTCGTGGCGACACTGAGAATTTGAGTAACAGCGGTATATACCGACATATTATGTTAGCTATGGAAGCAATGCCATCACTCCACCTGAGTCTTTGCCTTCCTCTGTTTCTCTTTCCTTCTATTTTTCCAAACATGATAGCTTTTTCCAGATTTTCTCCATCTCTCCTCGCAATGTGACCAAAATTTTGTAGCTTTTGCTTCAACACTGTGTTGAAGAGCTGATGTCTACCCCCAATATCATGTCGAATGCTTTCGTGTTTTTTTTTTTGGGGGGGGGCTGTCCATGAAATACAGAACAGCTTTCTTCAGCACCACATCTCAAAAGCTTCAATCCTTCTCTGATCTGCAGCATTGATGACCGTCACACATGTTTCACCCGGGTATACTGTAACTGTACTTACTGACAAATCAGAAATATGTTTCTTTATTAGATGGATTGTGGCTCGTGTTGGGCTTTCAGTACTACCGGAGCTCTGGAAGGGCAGCACTTTAAGAAGACGGGTAACCTCGTAAGTCTGAGCGAGCAGAATCTGGTGGACTGCTCTGGTGATGAGGGAAACCTTGGATGCGAGGGTGGATGGCCTGTCTGGGCTGACGAGTACATCCTGAAAAATGGCGGCATCGACACCGAAGCCAGCTACCCATACGTCGGAGTTGTAAGTCTTATTTTTAACATTAAAGGGGTGAGGGGAAGGGGCCATTTCAGGAATTCCAGTCTGCTCTTCCCCAAAGTTTGGCAAAATGTGAAGCTGGGATTCCCCGTTTTTAAGCATCAACGATGGCTGCACAGTTTCTTGGTGCAACAATGAAAAGATTAATACTTAAACCGGTGTGATGGCCTAGTTGGTTAGAGCGTCCGCTTCACATCCGGAAGGTCACTGGTTCGAACCCCGGCCGGGTCATACCAAAGACTTTTTAAAAATGGTACCTTCTGCTCTCTAGCCAGGCGCCCGGCATTCTTAGAACAGAGAAGGGTAAAATTAACATTTATGTTATGCAGGGCCCGCTGGAAGAACAGTCTATTCGACTGAAGTGGATACCCTGGGTAAATAAAAAAAAATGTTATTATCTTTATTATTATTATTATCATCACCCTCTTTTTCCTAACAGGACGAACAATGCAAGTTTAAGAAGGCCAACATTGGGGCCACGATCACTGGATGCACGGAGGTCAAGGCGAAGAGCGAGGAGAAACTGCAGGACGCCATTGCTTCTATCGGACCGATCTCAGTTTGTATCGATGCCGGCCATGCCTCATTCCAAATGTACAGCTCAGGTATACAGGCCTAAGGTCAATTCGTTGAGTTGGGTATTTTATCGTTATCTCCATCAAGAGTTGTCTGCCCTTCAGAAGGACGTTAACATTATATAATTTCCACAGTGCCCATGTCATTCTGCACATCAAAAGGAGCGGAGTCACGGGTGTTTAATCTAACACCGTTTCAACTTCAATAGCGGACCACATCGAGAGGTATTGAAACTACACTGTGATGGTGTAGAAAAGTAATCACCTGGCACTTCTTGGTGTTAATTTGACACTGCAGCTGGTGATATTTTTAAGCTGCGCTTCAACAATGACACTGCCTGGTGTTGATTTGACACCGCTGGTGGCAATTGTAATGATATAACACCGGCCCGGTATAGTTTCAACACCTGTCGGTGTGTTCATCTATTGAAGTTGGAGCGGCATTACTCTGTTGTCAATGTCTCCAAATTTGTCCTCTACATAATGTTGTTTATCGGACAGTTGTTATTTTTCTTGCTGAAGTTAAACATTTAAAAAAAAAATTAATAGGAACTAATTATTAACCGCTAAAAAGTCTAAGATTTTGAAGTGACACCCATGGATGTAAATGCACCATAAATAAACACTGGACATTTAACTCCAGCTTGGTGTCGCATATTTAACACCCGTCCTTTTGGAGTGTGCCGGACATATACGTGTAAAAAGGAAATGGCAAGTTTGGCATAGTAGTTCTCAATTTAGAACCCAAACCATGCAAACAGAAGCAATGATATAGTGCAAGGTATTTGCTACGAAAGTTTCACGTTTCTACTTTGTTGTATACCAGTTCTATTCAAAAAAAAAAAAAAACTCTGATGGTCAAATTTGTTTTGTAGCTTTTTATGATTTCAGTTTTTATCAGGGTTATACTTTAATCCAAGACTGATAAATGGATAAAGGGGTCGACTTTTTTATATTTTACATTTTAGTTAAAAAATTTAACAAGTTTGTACCTGTAAGATTAAAGTAATAAAGTATATTTTACCGACACATTTCTCTGTATTCTCCTCCTTCTCCTCTTCCTCTTCTTCTTCTTCCTCCTCCTCTTCTTCTCCTTCTTCTTCTTCGTCGTCTACTGCTTCAATTTTCTTTTAGAGTACTTTAGTTACATAATACTAAGAAGATATACACCTTCTGTTTTCCTGCAAAGATCTTTTTTAACTCCTATAGATACTTGTGCTGTCTCAATCATTGCGAAAAGGGAAACATTGTAACTGCTTTGTTAACATCATTACACTTTGTTATGTTCAAAACATGTTTTTTTTTTCACTTTCCTACAGGAGTCTACAACGAACCGGATTGCTCCACGACAGCTTTGGACCACTGTGTGCTGGCTGTGGGATATGACGTCACTTCAGATGGAACGGAATATTACATCGTAAAGAACAGGTAACGACACTACGGCTCTTTTTCTCCCATGATTCTTGTTTGTTACATGGCAGTTTTAGTAGGGGTGTGTTTTCGTGAAAATCGAATTCCTAAAAAAAAAGAAAAACCCGTAAAAGTATATATTGCATATGTATCGCAAATTCTACAAAGATTCACAAAAAATTAATGCAACTAGTGACTTAATTTCTCAAACATTTTCGCGAAGTTGTCCCTTTAAAGTCACTGTAAATGTGTTTGCATGTGGTACGTTATGACGATAACTACAACATAATACAAATTTTATGAGTGTATTAATGAGAGCTATTCCTCTATCATATGGAATAATAATACATGATAACAAATATGATATGATATAATATAATGTAATATAATATAATATAATATAATATGATATAATATAATATAATATAATATAATATAATATAATGTAATATAATATAATATAATATAATATAATATAATATAATATAATATAATATAATATAATATAAATATAAGATAAGATAAGATAAGATAAGATAAGATAAGATAAGATAAGATAAGATAAGATAATATGAAATGACTAATTACCCTGGCGGAGTAGGTATTTTGTTTTTTGTATATACCTGGTGATATTTCAGACTACATGAAATTATTTTAAAAATGTACAGTTTGTGAGGTTCATCCTCTAGTTAATCGTTACGCCCTGATATACTATGAAGGACAACATGGGTAACAATTAAAAATTTCACGTCACAATTTATTTCCAGTTTTAAAATATCTCAAAAAGATGTCGTAGATTATTTCAAATGTCTCGTCTTTTGCGTTATGTATCTATTTC
>JZLH01S0211905.1:17500-24830 GCA_001188425.1 Eucidaris tribuloides
TCTTTAACGTTAGACTTATATGGGAAATCCTATTGGTTCTGACCGGTTTTTAGTGGAGGAAAACACAACGTAGAACGAACGAAAAGTGAAACAAATTTACATTTCAAAATGCAACTTGACTGCTTGCTTTGTGTAATTTTATCATCTTTACGTGTGTACACTTAGTTGTATTATCATGTGACACTGAACAGAGAATAACCACAACAATTGCGAGATGCAGTACATCTGCTTAATTCAGTTTCGATCAAATGTATTTTACTGTACAATTTTGATAGGGCAAAGATATTTCTTTCATACAATTCGATGACCCAACGCAAAGAAAAATGATATATACGATATGTCAAACCGAATTATCAAAAACACGAATTCATGTTTCTCTTTCATTTTATTCAATAAGTCATTGTTAAATTTTGTATCAGAACGGAAATAGTACTGTACATTGCCCGAGCAAGCTAAATTTGTTTCATTTATCATTTACAATATGATTATATTCACTAAAGGAAAACAGGAAGAATTTTTTTTTGGTTGCACTTTACACAAACACAATAACAAACGCACACATTGCAACATCACGCTGTAATGTACGTTTATTATTTATATACATACCGTAATATATGACACAAGTCGTTTTTACGGGGTGAACTGAAATTCTGACTCGAAAAATGAACAATTTAATTTATTTGGTCTTGACAAAATCCATTCATTTTAAGCTAAAGGGAATACATTGCGTCCTAACCTTATTCTTGTTGGCAGCATTTACAATTGTAGTGACATTTTCACCGAATTTGGTGAAAAAAATAATACAAAATAGCTTCGAACGAGTTGTGAATTCCAACTCCACTCATAACCATTTAACATTTTCACACATTTCTTGCCATAAACAAGTAAAATGTGTATGTAATAAGTAATAGCAATTCAGTTAGAAATGACTGTGAAACGATGCTTGGCTATAATGGGAATGGTCTTATGACCCTTATGACGTTCATAAGAATTATGTCACTTCCTTTGGTTGTAACAAAAATGGTTCTCAAGATACAAATTGCTTAGAACTATTTTTTAAATTTCAAATCATTGTGAAATATCTCTGTTTACAAATCCACATTCATTTGAAATCAGTAGTAGAAAAGAACAAAAAACCAGTTATTTTAAAGCACTCAACAACAGGTCACGGTGATATAATCAAGCTACTGTCAAATTGTGGGGCTCCAAAAGCCATCAAAACCTTGATAAAGGCATGCATATATAAAAAAAATGTATTCCTGCAAAATATCAAATCAAAGAAATCAAACGAAATCAAGATTTATTTGAGTAGTTGCATGGAAAGTTCAACCCAGTATAAAATATCAGGAATACACCTTCAAAATGGAAACTTGTAAGACAGGTTCACTATGATCAATTGAAATTATTATGACAATATCAAAACTGTAAAACAGATAAAAAAATATTAACACACAAGACAAGCATAACATTGATACTTGTTGAGTATAGTAAAAAATGAAAGAAATCAAAATATGAAAATATAAAAAAAACTATACAACTTACAGAAAAAAATATATTGATTACTACACACTCATAACATAAGTCTTGACTATAAAAAATGGAGGAAATCAGATAAATTGCACCGACATTGTATTTGCATACAATGTTTGAGAATTTCAAACTATAAATTACAGAAATTGCGCTGAGTATTTATGATTGACATTATGGTAAATGTTCAAATGTGAATCGGAATGTGAATTTAAATGTTTCATAACAAAATGATTTCAGTTATACATGTATGACATTGGAGAATTCCAAATTTTAGCACCATTGTATTCACCTGCATCGTTAGATTTGAGCGAAAAAATGGTAATACAACTTGAAGAGTTTTGTTTGGAATATTTGTTTACAATGAATTTGTTTTCAAGAAACGATATAATAGTAAAATGCATACTAAAACAAACGAACAAACACACAAAACATACCTTATTGAGGTCGAGCTGACAGCGATAAAATCCCCGTCTGTCGAAAAAATGACTTTGGTAGTTAGTAACAATGCATTAGCGCAGATCCAAATGGCAGGTTTTTTAATCAAGAAATAACATTCTCGTATGTATTCCAAAATATATCTTGTATTCCAAACATTCAATTGTGATTTGTTTGACTTAAATAAATGACTCGAAAGAGCCCAAAATTACTTTTGGATTTCTAGTGTTGATGTTGCACAGTGTTTTACAAACACTTATTCTGTTTGGTATATAACGCGATGTGTCGCCTTCATTTCTTTGGACATGTTACATTCAAGAAAATGAACTTGATTAAGAAAAGAAGGAATGGATGGAGAAAACGAAGAAAAGATGAAGAAGAAGAAAAATAGAATGAAAAAAGAAAGAAGAAAAAGAAAGAAGAAAAAGTAAGAAGAAAAAGAAAGAAGCAAAAGAAAGAAGGGGAGAAAGGGGAGAAAAAAAGCAGAAAAAAGAAGAAAAAGTAAGAAGAAAAAGAAAGAAAAAGAAAGAAAAAGAAAGAAGAAAAAGAAAGAAGAAAACGAAAGAAGTAGAAGAAAGAAAGAAGAAGAAAAGGCATAAAAAAGACCAACTCAAGAGAAAAGAGGACGGAAAAACGAGGAATAAGCAGAAATAAGAAAAGGAAAGAAGATAACAGATGAAAAAGATAGAAGAAAAACAAACAAGAGAGGGACAGAAGGACGAGAAAGAAGAACAAAAAAGAAAAAAGAAAACAAAGGTAAAGAAGAAGAGAAATGAAAAGAATACAAAGAAGGTGAGGGAGAACAGGAAGGAAAATTAAAAAAAAGAAGGCGAGAAGTTAAAGGAAGGTAAAGAAGAAAAAGAAGAAGAGGAAAGAAAGAAATTATCACATGATCTTAATGTGTATTGCAATAAAGACTTTATGTTCTGTCGTCAATGATTATTGATATTTGTAAAATAAATACTTACTAGCGTTATTCTTGATAAGATATTGACGTAGGCATGAAATACAAAAGAAGTAACTATACAAATATAACGTAATAAAGTTATTATAATCATCGTTATCAGTAGTTTACGTGACAACAGTAAACACGTCACACCATATCACGTGCAACCATGCCGCAGGTGATCGCACTATATTGGGGGTCATTATGATTTATTTTGTTCATATCTGATTATACTTTGGCATCACATGACAAATTTGTATCTAATCTGAGAAAAATTGTCAGGTGTTTTAATGAGTACACATGATGGCTATGCTGTGGAAAAACACACAGTAGAAGGTGGAAATGCTGTGGTAGGATCATATGACTCAAGGGAATGGAAATACAAATGAAAGGAGTTCCCCTAAAAATCGATTTTTTTAGAAGAAAAAGACTGACATTTTATCATTTTGTGTTCATGTTTCATGTTTTAATGCGTGTTTCTTGGGTGTATACATGTATGGGTATGTAGGTTTATGGAGCTGCGTATGCTTATTCATAGACACATGTATCTATCTGCTTATGTCTAGATATATCTAATTTATTCATCCATCTGCCTATATGCCTTTGTATATCTAATCTATGTATGTATGTGTGTGTGTATGTATGTATGTATGCATGTATGTGTGTATGTATGTAGGTATGTATGTATATAACTATATATGTATCTATCAATGTACGTACGTTTGTATATTCACGTACATACGAACTCACGTACCTATTTGTGTCTATGATGTCTAGGTGTATGTTTGTATGTATATTGTTTGTGTATATATATTGTGATGGTTAGTAGTGATAATGTCCTCGTTTTCCTTTACAAGACATTCGTTGTTTGTATCGTCAATTCATGTTCCACAATTTTAAACAAATTTTACGTTGGTATCGCCTCAATAACTTTTAACTCACAAAGCCTTTCGTTCAAGCTCTACAACGCCATGACAAGCACTGTTCTAGTTTTTTTTCCTGCACACTAACGTTACAAACATTGACGTTGGGTGATGAATCTGAATGGGTGGGATGATGGGATTTATTGGTAAATAATCACTACCTAGGAAACCTGTCTAATTCACTTAGCGTAATTTACTTTTTAATTTCAAAATTATGTTGTTAACTTGTGTGCAAAAATTTAGTTGTCCAAGTTTCATATAGTACAACAACATATCTGTGACATTGAGGCTCAATTAGGTAAGACAGTATACTCAGTTATCATTAGCGTAGCCAAAGGGGGGGGGGGGCAGGGGGGCAGTTGCATCCCAATAATGCTTTTTCGGAATTTTGTCGGTACACGAAGGACTCCGTCGGTACGTGCGGACAGACAAAAAATAATGTTATCACCTACGAAATACTATGAAAACCGACAAAAAATGAAAGAAATTACACTTTTCAAATGTAAAAAATATTCTTGGTTCAAGCTGCATCGCCGCCTCGGCCGCTCGCGGTCGCATAACGATTCTATCATGTCAGTTGTTTATCGTAACCAGGCAAACCGCCTGTCATGAAACTACTATTTGATGGCCATGTTGGAACGTAGCGTATAGTACATCAATACTGAGTCAAGGCTCACAGACAACGGTTCTTAAATCAAGCCGACCGAACCACATGAAGCCGACAAATGTTTACGGCACAACAATTAAACTGTTGAAAATCACACACTCAGGAAGGACAATAGGAAACTCTGAAAAAATAAAGAATAGATAACCCATTGATACCGGTCACACAGCTCCACCATGTGACATGGATGAAATATTTGCCGCTTCCCCGTTCCTCGTCACCAGCCAATCAAAAACCCACACAAATTGCTTTGTTCGCCCACACCCTATCTCATAGATCGAAACTCTTCCAACAATGTGCATAACAAATGTTGCATGATATAACTTGGGTGGCCTATAAAAAATAAAGCAAACATCAGAAGTTTGTACGATTGTAGAAATATAACTTCAACTTCCTTTGACTGAAAATCTATTGATGTCTGAACCGCCGTTCCGCATCATAAACGTTATCATTGCACAACATGAATAAATTCGGTACCGGGAGTTTGTCGGATCATACATTCGGCGACCGGACCTTCCCCGCGTCACGGGCCATATAAGTAAAAAAAATTCCTCCAGTGTTAATGCTGACGTAACATCTTGGTTTCATCGTGAGCTGTTTGACATAAACTATAATCGTTGATTTAGAGTATACAAGAAGATCGTGTTTATTGACAGACCTATATGTTGCAGAAGACTTTTATCAGCATTCCATTTAAATGCGCTTGCATGTGGGCGCCATGGACAAGAACGACATCTCTTTACATTCTGAAAGGAATGACAAAAAGAAACGCAAAATATCGAGATAGAGCGCAATAAGTTGTAAAGAAAAATGAAAGAAAGGAAGGGTGGACAGCCAGACAATATAGATGTACATGCATATCACTGAAAGATAATTTAGAAAGTAACTTCTAAATGTGCGGCTTAGTTTCACTCCTACGTAGTCGATGGAAGATTATACTCGGCACAAAGATTAGTGGTCCTATAGTGAGTCACTTCAAACATGCGCCAAACTATCGCAAAGCGGATGATAGTGGATAATATGCTTCTCTATACTGGATAACAATAACGGATTGATGTAGTTTTGGTATAGTAAGGCGTAATGAGAAAATTAGCTTTCGTTTAATGTTTCACAATTTGATTCGATGATTTTGGAGGTTGAGATATAAATAGCGATGTAAACATTCTAATACAATCTCTAACGATATTGACAACGAGACCTAAAATCATTTTACAAACTTACACACACAGAGCCGAGCCCCCACTCCCCCCAGTCCAGCAAAAAGCTGCAGAGTCATTACATATGATTATAAACGAAAGACATGGGTGAACAACTGATCATTGCCTCTCTTTCCAAGATGACAACCCTTTCCGTCAAAAAGAAGGGTCTCTCCAACTTTATAAGGGGGGGCAAAACGGTTGACCGAGTGAGATCTCCACTCTTCGAATCCGGCGCATGATACTTGAAATATAGATGCTTCCAACGCATGCGCAATCTCAACAACTACATAATGTACATAATGTCCCAACTCCTTTATCGTCGAGTGAACTTTGTAAGGATATTTTTAGGGGGTAGACTGGATTTTTTATTTGTTCAAAAGTCAAGTGGATATCAAACGCAGTACCAAAACGACCGCCAAAACGGGATCGATTATGAGAGAAACTACCTTTATGAATGTCATTACCTTCTTGTAATCTTGTAAACTATGTACATGCACGTGGGCAATAGTTTCAGAAGTGTGTAATAATTTACGCAATCACATGATCGGAGGTAAATGCTCCGATATGTCAGCCGGACTGTACTGGGTCCATGGTGAGACGTGGTGCGACCATGGTGCGAGTAAAGGGATTTGAAACTGTGTAATAGAACTACATGTAGCACACAACAACTACAGGTCTAACTTTTATCTTATTTAGGCTATCTGGTGTTTATTTATCTAATGGTATATTTATTTCAAAAACATCATTGCAGCTTTACAGCTGAAAGGCGATTGATTTTAAAATTAAAAAAGTCACGTATATAGATATACAATTCGACATATGAAAACGATTTGAATCGAATATGAAATAGATGTGATGATCAATTCCAAATTCACATTTGTGACAATTCAGATGCAAAACACATTAGTATAAATTACTTCAGATGAAATTAAATGGGCGTAAAAACAAAGCAAAGTAACATTTTTTCTCTGCGTGTGCCTTTTTCCACTTCTTTTGCAGATCAACGTTCGATATCAGAAAAGTGGCACATAATCCAAATGAAATATGAAAACTGCAGATCATAAATCACCATCGCTCTAATACAATTAAAGAAAAAAAACTCGGTTTGTAGGTTTATATGGATAAAAATTTCATAAAATGCGAGATGGAATATGGATGCAAATATCACTGCAAATATTTTGTACATATGCGTGTGCCTGATAATTTCTGGAGCATAAAGATAAATGAGATTGTCTAATTTACAGAAAGGTTTCAACAATAAAATAAAATCAACAATTCAGTTAATCAATCAATCAATCAATCAATCAATCAATCAATCAATCAATCAATCAATCAATCAATCAATCAATCAATCAATCAATCAATCAATCAATTAATCAATCAACAAATCAATCAAACAATTAATTGATCGATCAATCAATCGATCGATCGATCAATCAATCAATCAATCAATCAATCAATCAATCAATCAATCAATCAATCAATCAATCAATCAATCAATCAATCAATCAATCAATCAATCAATCAATGTAGTGTTAACTTATTACCAATAAATAATAGTAATAAATGTTTAATCGATCCATTAATCAATCAATCAACCAACCCACCAACCAACCAACCAACCAACCAACCT
>JZLH01S0212006.1:3374-15837 GCA_001188425.1 Eucidaris tribuloides
GACTAGGAGGAAAAGTAGGAGGAGGAAGAACAGGGGGAAGAGGAGAAGACCTGAAAAAGAAACAATCAAGAGCCTTTTCAACGTTGAAATTCAGCTATCAAGCACCCAAGAATTGCTGAAATTGTGTCGCTACTGTCCGATTATGGCCAAGTTGATCTGATGTGAACCGTTTTCTGTTCTCAGAGTGTAGGTTTATGACCCCTACCAAGCAGTTCACAACGGCATAACACATGGGCGTCCAAAGTCTAACATAACACAATATCCTGCCGTGGGACACGCCCCTGGAAATAATTAGATAGGTCAAGTTGAGTCACACAATAAATTGCATACCACACAATTGTATTTTATGGATATAATACTTAATAGAATGATCTTTTACGATCTCTTCATTGTGGCATTATTATTAAACTCAGCCTGGTAATAAAACTATAACCTTTACACAGGTATATATATATATATTCATCGAGAACTGTTCGTCAGTTTAAATGTTTTGACCCCAAAATAAAATTCTTCCCCGACATTTAAATTTTCTGCCAATTCCTTTATCAATAATAATTCTTCAGAAAATGTACAAAGCTGAGCTTCAAAAATGCATTACTTGTGGAAAAAAATATGGACAGATGAAAAAAAGAGAATAATAGAGAAATGACATCGGGCTGACCTTCAAGTGACCTCCAAGTAAAATAAACTGCAGGCTGAATTCAAATCATCTATCTTCTGTTCATTCATTTTTTTCGTTATTCCATTCTGTACAATTTGCTAATGAAGCAACATTCTTTCTGCTTTGTCGAACAAGTATCATGACCACTGCGCAGGCGGCTCTCTCGGAGAATTTCCCGCGTTTGGGCGTAGCTATACTGGCTGCGAAACGCATCGTTGAACAAAATTCTTCGGTCTTTTATCCTCGCAATTAAGAAGCTTATGCTTTCGGAAACATAAATATTATTCAATTGTTCAAATATGAGAAAGAAAAAACAACAACAAAGGAGAAGATGTTCTAAGAGGAGTGTTTAACAATCCCACACCCAATTGAGGCACGGGGAGATCATTGGCATCCGGAAAATCGGAGTGATGATCATCGTCAATTTCCCGTGCAAAATGCATACCATACCTGAAGGCGTTATTTATTATTTAGTCCAAAATTGTGATCAAAGTTTCCCCCGCCGCAAGCCGCAAATTATTGTTTCGTAGGTCCCCTTTGAGCGGGATAACTTTAGCTGTCTTAGTCACGGCATATGTTAAAGACTGTGTCAATGATTTGCATTATTGCATTCCTCCGAAAGTACGCATCATATAGTGTTAGAGCTAAAGCAATGTCCAATTGTAAAAAGTTAAAGATAAATGAATCCAGAAACAATAAGAATACGAAACTAGTGAAAGTTTGATCAACTTTAGTCCAACAGTTCAAAAGAAGTTATTAGAGTGCAAAGTTGGTGTAGTCCTTTCAAAACATCCTTAAACTCGTCATGCATACATTTGTAAAAGTCTCATCATAGAGAGAGAAAAAGAAAACTCTGTTAGCTACTCAGGGAAAAACTATAGTGAAAAAATGAATGACCGCAGTTTCCTGATTTGCTCAAGAAAGAAGATGCGGTTAAGGTTCCATGCAACGGGGTCCCAGTGTCCTAATTTAATCGTTTCCCCCGTACGTAAATCCATAGCACTGTCTGTGAAATGATATATTTCCCAATCTCCGTCTCAATTGACAAAGAGTATTTGAAAAAAATGCCAAAGGAATTACATTTATGTTTTCAATTACGAACGACCCCCCCCCCACCCCATAAAAAGACAGGAAAAAAGACAAGTGTAATTGATGGGGAATAAATTGCATAGATAAAAATACGTACAAGCTCATCAAGCTGCATTATTTCAAGCAATGTATTTGACATTTTCCATATATTACGAACATTAGTATGAGATCTTATGTTTGTTCCCTCCTCTTTTAGTTTTTACTTAGTTGTATTTTAGAAAGATGGCTTAACCCCTACACTGCCAAAGGTGCAAATATGCACCACCCGAAACACACAATGTCTATAGATCTGTAATTTGTCTGGCATGTTAAGAGTTAATGATACTTTCAATTTAACGTTGAACTTCCAAGGGACCCCACATGTCAACCAAATACAAGGTGTGTGTTTATCTTACAGTTCTAATTGTTTTATTCAATCACACAGTTATAAAATCATTATGACCAACATAATGCAACGTTTGCATTGTAGGAAAAACATTTGTATGTTTCTATACATTTATGTATCTATTGTTGAAACGCCCTAACATTATGGAAACATTATCATATCAACATCATCATCATCATCATCATCATCATCATCATCATCATCATCATCATCATCATCATCATCATCATCATCAACATCATCAACATCATCAACATCATCATTACCATCATCATCATGATCATGATGATGATCATCATCATAAAATCCTCATCTTTTTACATTACCATGATGAAATTATGAGATGATGATGAATACAAATAATGATAATAACAATACAATATTTTAGATAGTACTCAATGGTATAACAAAACTGAGAATGGAAGATGTTAATGGATCTCAATTTAGTCAATCAAATGCAGATTTTGTGAAATATAACCGAAGCATAGGAGCAAAATGTATTAATGGTTTATCTTTACATGCTGATATCAAAAGGTGCATCTTTGCACCTTTATTAGACCACTACATTTTGCGACGGGAAATTGGTGCAAAATTTGAACGTTTGTCGCGAAATTGTGAACTTTGCACCTTATACTGGGTCAAAGGTTCAACTTTTCACCTTTTTGTGTGAGTTTGCACCCCGGTTGCACCTTTAATTTAACAGTGTATGTGTAAATGCAAATAGGCTGCAGCAATAACAAAAGAATACAGATGTGGGAAAATGGACATTTTATTAAGTTCATAAACCTTTCCTCTGGTCTCACGATGACAAATTCACATTTAAACCTTTTAAACAGATTTTATGAGGTATCATATAGCCTATATGTTTCTTTTGACACTTTTGACACATGATCAAAATTAGTAATACTTCATTTTTCTCTCCCCCAAGTTCATATCGACAGTTTTTTTTTTCAGCAGTGGAGTTAAATGATTTTTGACATGCTCGAAATCATACGCAGATGGTGTGAACACGGGAAGCCAGGCGACAAGGCCATAGACCAGACACGGGAATTTCGACAATGTCAGAATGCAATCAGTCAGTGGAATCTATACCTTAAAGACACTGTATAACATTGTGGAAGACCCATTTAAAAAATTGTCAAACTTTTGCTGTCTGACAGTGTTCGAATGAACAAATAGAACAGAAAAGTTCAGACAGTTATGTTGTCACTTATAAATATTTACCAATGAAAATTGACACATGAATTATTCTCGGCCGATGAAAATTCTGCAGTCTATGGGGGAAAACTGGAATGGTCTCCCAGTAAATTTTACTTTTTTAAAAGCACTTAATGATCATTTTGAACTGTATTTTTTTTTCAGGGCTTCATTTTTAGACCTTATCAAAGACACTAGTAGCATGGGAAATCATGTAGTTCACATTTAAAAAAAAAATGGAAATATTGTTATACGATGCCTTTAAAAGCAATTTTTCTTGATGTCTTAAAGGGTTATTTGTCAAGGATTTTCCAGTCAGAAAATGTGTAATTTCCTTGATTCGACGCCTACGTTAAGTCCTATATATATTACAAGAGCAATGAAATCTACTTGGGAAGAAGGTCGACACGAATTTTTGATTGTGAGTAGTCCACATGAGTGGGTGGTGCACCATCAAACAATTGTCAAAAATTATTTAAATGTTGATCGTTGGAATTTACGTTTTTTGCCAGGGTTTTTTTTTTTTGAGGGGGTGGTTTGATAGTTAACGGTTCATTGACCCGAAATTTCAAACTGCAAAAGCAATTGGATGTTAAATTCAAGACCTATAGTGTTGCTGTTACATCTAATTTCTCATAAGCCAAGCAGAAAGGATTACGTTTTATGGTCTACATTTGACAAAAGTAAATAATGCCAATGTGAATTTTCATATATTCGTAGTTTATGAAAGAAAATTTCGATGACAGAATACTTGCGTGACGCGGTCATCAATAGTTAAAATGTAGGAGAAAGGAATTAGCTAATTCCTCTCCCTTTATATTCTACGGAAATTCCTCACCTGTTGCATGAAAACAACAATATCAGGGTGTAAAATTAGTCAAATAATCTCATGTGTAATCAGAAACGTCTATTTATGTCGGTAAAGCTGATATAAACTTTGTTCTTCATCTCTAAAGTTGGTAAAAAAAATATATCGATCAATTTTGTTATGATGTCATATTTGGCGCTTGGGGTCTCAAAGTGGGTACATGACAGGTGGTAGGCAAAATCTTCATCTGTTTCATGTAACATTTTGAAAAGATGGCTCGATTCTGAACGGTAAAATGGGTGAAGGAAGCTATGATCTCATTTCAAGTTTGATATTAGGAGTCTCAGTATATCAAAAGCAGTGACTTATTACGATATTGACCTTTTTTTCTTAAAGGGGAATAAAACCCAGACATCTTCCTGAATTCAGAGCATAGAGAACAATAAAAGAGAGAAAACAGTGAAAGTTTGAACAAATTTGGTTGAACGGTTCAAGAATTTTGATTGTTGAAAGTTTATTTAATCCTTTTTATGGAAGATCCTTAAATTGGCAACTTGACCCATTTTGTACATGAAAGTGTGGAAAACTTACCATTGGATTTGTACATAAATGTTCATGAATTTGCCGTTTACTGAAGGGTCAGTTGAGAAAGTAAATATATTCCTTCAAAAAAGCACATAGAATCATTTTCGCTAGGACATACTTGCACAACAAGCAAGAGCAAATCGGATATTTGATTAAAAAAAATAGAATAAGTGAAAAATTGTGTAGAAAACCAATGGGGGGTTCTCCACACTTTCATCTAAAAAGCTGGTAGAGTTGCCAATGTAAGAATCCTCCATAACAACGATTAAATAAACTTTGAACAATCATAACTCTTGAACCGTTCAACCAAATTTGTTCAAACTTTCACTAATTTCTCTTAATGCAGGAAGACGTCTGGGTTTCATTCCACTTTAACGTTAACGACCGCCTGCCCCCGCCCCCTCCCCACAAAAAAAGGAGAAAGTAAAAGACGATGACATGTTTACATGTACATACACACTGATAGTTTTAAAAGTCTTGTGATAAGACGCTTATCAATCGATTATATCACGATAACAAATTATTATCCATCTCAGATTCGCACTCAACAAAATTCCTTCTATGACAACACACGTTGTCTCTTTAACAGGTATAGATATTAAGTATCGTTGTATGTCAGCAAATTTTCTCGTCACGCTCAGAGCAAAGCAAGAATCGGCGCACATGTATGCGTGTAAAAGAAGAAGAAAAAAAAACTCGAGTCTCTCCGATGTATTGTGACTTGTGAGTAAGATGTCGAGATTCGGGATATTGTTTACAACCCGTAGGACAAACCCACGATGTGTATTATGTCGTTTCACATCGAAGTTGTCCGTCATCACAAGGGCAGGTATACACCTAGGAGCGACGACATTCATCGGCAGTGACCCTCTTCTGACATTGTTGCAGTTCGAGTTCAACGTCGTCTGGCCGCGCGGAGGAGAGCGATGTCGCCATGGCAACGGGAGGGCCACGCCGCGCCGACTCGATCTGACAAAACTACATACAAAACAGATACACGGCGGCGCGTGTTCGGATGTTGTTAAGAGGCGCAGAAATGACGCGGGAAATTGCGGAAACACTGTCCCTGAATAAAGTGCTTCATTGTATTGAACTTATAGATGTGATAAAATTACTTTACAGCTTTGTTGTTATTTTCCTGCTTTTAATATTTTGCAAGAGATATTCTTTCAAAACTTGGCTCAAACGTTATCATATAACACGAAATTTATTGAAACTTTTTTGTTTGCTTGCTTTCTTTTAACGGAAGGACTCTGTATTGTATTTAATCAAATACACACTTCTTATCAGATTTGGTTAAAGTGGAAATAAGAGCACAATTTATTTTGACCATTGCATTCGTGTTTGCTTATTTCAATTTGTATAAATCACATTTAACCAAAAATGCTCGGTATTTCGTAAAATGAACGCAATTAATCTGAATGATTTTTCTTGATCATTTTTTCATAGATATAACAATATCACGCATTTGAGTTTTTTTTTTATATTCCTGAAACATATTTCAAATGCAGCACGTAGACATCCGTATACTTTTCAAGACGAGCTACAGATCGGTCTCAGAATAGCTGTTTTTGCGAACATCCACACCGTCAGACTTGCGAAAAATGTCCCTCCATATCGCCTTGACTTTGAGGGATGCTCATGCACTCTTTGGTTACGTGGTAGTGGCACTCATCGTATTTATAAAAAAAAAAATCCTGTACTTACATTCGTATACAATCTAAAACAAATGGACAAAATAACCACCTTCTTAAAATATCGGCAAAAAATATGATTAATCAATATATTGTTCAAAATTAATGAAAACGTCAAGCTTTGTCTTGTTTGACCCAGATTTGATCTGGCTGGATAAATAAATAGATCAATTGATGGATAGATAGATATATAGATAGATATCTATTTAGATAGATAGATAGATAGATAGATAGATAGATAGATAGATAGATAGATAGATAGATAGATAGATAGATGGATAGATGAATATTTAGACAGATAGACATATAAATAGATGGAAAGATTGATATTTAGATAGACAGACAGATAGATGAATAGATAGATATTTAGATAGATAGATAGATAGATAGATAGATAGATAGATAGATAGATAGATAGATAGATAGAAAGATAGATAGATCGCATATCTATCTGCTGTCGTGAACTTTTATTTTGTATCACTCTTTTGTAAAGAATATATGCTACATGCAGTCAAACGACATCAACGCTAATGTTTGCTATAGCTCGTTTCAGACTTGGCTCACATTGTTTATTTTGTTTTTATGAGTAATAAATATTTTATCGCGTTCAGACCACCTGCCTTTCTTATGGATTCATTTACACTTGAACTATGTATTGCCTCATAATATTCACGCGAACAGGGACATTAAATGGTGCCCTCCTGTACAGAAAGAGTCTCTGTGAATATACCATAAACTCACGAAATAAAAATGAAAAGAACAATAAAATGGAATCCTGATTTCGACTCCTTTTAGCGTTAAAGGTTCACCCATGGGTTGGATAAGGTTGGAAACTTTTTCACACAATTGAAAAAAAGCCTAATTAAATAAATTTCTATTTATATCAACACAAACGCACATTACATAATTAAGTAAGAAGTACTGGGATGTCCAATTATTGTTTCCAAAGTTTTGCTCGAAGTGTTGTTAATTTCATCCATCTTTGTGTTATACTCTTGTATTTTTTCTGAGAAAAATGAGACTTTATGCGTTAGAATTCAAGATTAAACACCATGTATGGTATCTCAATCTCAACAGCCTTTAGTTAGGGACGGCGAATAGTTTGGTAAATGGTGATAATGAAATTTTCTTGAAAATTACCTGCTCTGAACCGCTTCAATATTTTGAGAAATTGATAAAAAGTAGAAAAGTCGGGGACCCACGACATTCTCTATAGGAAATGTAATAGTGACATTTACTTCCTGATAACTTAAAATCACAATAATGTCAAAATTTGAACTTTTTTTTAGCAGGCTTTATGTTGTTTTCTGTTGTCTGGCATGACTATACAATACTTTCTGAAAGATCAATGAAATTTGTCTTATCAAATAAAAGTATACTTGGTCATGAAGTTTAGCGCGAAGTTTTTTCAGTGTATTTATACGAATTTGATGAATAATTTAGTCGAAGTTGGGATTTCGTTTCATTTCTGTTGTTCATAAAACATCTGACTTTTATATGGCCATGTATTTGATCATTATGTTTAATTATAGATCATATTTATATTTAAGACATAACATTTAAAAAATAAAATACATACCGCAATAATGTAAGAATGTCTTTATGACTGTAGCATTCCTTTAACATTTGAATAATAAAAAAAAAATCTTCTTCTGTAGACGTGTCAAGAAGCCGTATATTTTATTGCTTTGGTCACGAATCGATTCTGGAATTATGGCGACAATTATTTGCTGTTAATTGCTGCTCAGGGTTTATGGTATAGCACCCCGAGAAACTATAAAAACTGTTAGTGTAACATCATAAACGTGTACATAGAGGTAAACATTGCAAATCATAAGGCACAGTGTTTCTTGGGGAAAGGGGGTGGCGAGGGGGGTGGGGACAGTTTTACGCATTCTGTCATTTCACGCACAATTTACCACATTTGGGGAAAAGAATGTGCCCGCGACATACCTGTTCAGCTACATCGTACAGTTGAGCCAAAAAATTACAAATGACAGTTCCTTAGTAAATATTTCTTGTTGGTAGTGTTTACCCCATTTAAAACTAAGATGTAATCATGCCAGAAAACACAAACAAATATGATTGATGATATTAAGTGTTGACAGCATATGACCGTTCACATTGCTGGAAGCATTATACCGGCAAGAGGTATGTGTAAGTTTTGTTCATATTGTCGTTTAAAGGACGTACATTATTTCCCCCCACTTCTCGTTATGTTTGAAGAACTGTTCAAATTTTCAGTTTGTGAACAATAATGCGATAAGATCTTTTGTAAACCGTTTCAAATTGATTAAAACGTTTTTAAACCTTTACTTTGAAAAAAAAACTTTTAAAAGTTAACTTCGTGGAACGCTTTCGTCTGAGAGAACCTCATAAGACCTTTGATATTCCCCTCAGTAAAGGGTAAGGGTAAGGCTGTATAAAACAGCTATCAAAAAAGTGAGCTGTTTTGTCAAACATAGTCACTAACAGACTAATTAGGGGGACTATAATACTGTAGAAAAGGCATTCAAATGTCCACTTGACTACTTCTATAACCTCTCCTACGTGTGTAGAGCCCAGTAGAATGGGGGAACAAAAATCTGCCGGCAAAGACTAACACATCAACGCCGTTACATCGATTAAGCATCCATTAAAATGTTTCACTTTTTTCACACCAATTTGTACTGGAACCGACGTTCACGTCAGAGGTGACATTTTAATTAGTCAGTTTGGGTTATTAGGCTGCGATGCAGCATGAAATACACTTGGCTCAGCAACGCGTTGAAACGAAGAGGTGGGGTCATAGGCCTATTTTGTTCTGATGTTATACTGTAGAGATCGCGTAACGTTTACGTAATATTACCTTTAGAATACTGAGATATCCAACTCTATACTTAACAATGTGATTCATTTGATCTGTACGGAGTTTTGTTGAAATTGTATTAGTGAGACTCAAAGGGTTAACGCAACTCATAATCAAAAGGGCACACGTCATTTGTTTTCTCCCAACTTCGCAAGAACAGGGTCGTCATATACAGTGTGTCTAAAAAAAAAATTGTGCAAGTGAAAACCGCCCTCTTTTGCAATTAGAAAATACTCTTGTGACATGATGCGTACGTCAACGTCACGAACATAGTCTTAACTTTCAAATACTGCTAGTTTTGTTCAATTTGCTTGTCTTAATCTTGAGATATGTTAATTTAAATAAGAAAGGGTGAAATCACAATTGTGCCACTTTTACTGCATTCCCTTGTAAAAGTGACACAATTGGGATTCCACCCTTGTGTTGTTTACAAGATATCTCGAGATTAAAACAAGCAAATTGAACAGAACAAATGGCATTTGAAAGCTGAGACTTTGCCCTTGACGTTGATGTAAGCATCATGTCACAAGAGTATTTTCTAATTGCCAAAGAGGGCACTTTTTACTTGCACACATTGTTGAGACATGCTGCAGCACTTCTCAAAAAAATGAACAGGTGAAAAGCGCCCTCTTTGACAGTTATAATATATTGCTGTAACACATGTTTACGTCAACTTCAAGGGCAAAGTCTTAGCTTTCAAATGATGTTTGTTCTGTTCAAATTCCTTGTTTTGATCTCGAGATATCTTTTAAGCAACAAAAGGGTGGATTCATAATTGTGTCACTTTTACGGGAAGAGGGCCTGATGCTATCATTGACTGTAGTAAAAGTGGCACATTTGTGATTTTACCTTTTCGTTGTTAATTGAACATATCTCAGGATTAAAACAAGCAAACTGAACAAGAACGAACGGTGTTTGAAAGCTAAGACTATGCCCTGGATTGTGATGTAAGCATCACGCACTCAGTGGCATCACGTCACAAAAATGTTTTTCTCCTTACCAAAAAGGGCGCTTTTGACTTGCACAATTATTTTTGAGACACACTGTAGTGCGTGAATACAGTGAAGACAATGTGGACTCTATGACCTCAGAGAGTGATCACAGTATCACTCTGTCCTCGCTGTATCACAGTGTGACTCTACGAAAATGTTCCAAACTCACCAAGTGGTCATGAGCTGCCGGAAAGAACACAGGGTCATCATATAACATTCACACAGTAAACACAGAATGGACTCTCTAACCACAGAGTGATCACACTGTGACTCTACGAGAAAGTCCCAATCTGACTGCGTGGCCATGGATGGCCAGGAAAGAACACAGAGTCATAACAGATAACGTTCACACAGTAAACACAGAGTAGACTGTCTGAACACAGAGTGATCACACTATGACCCTATGAGAATGTTTCAAATGCACTGAGTGGTCATGAGCGGCCGGAAAGAACACAGAGTCGTCACATAACGTTCACAAAGTAAAACACACAGTGGACCCCGACCACAAAGTGATCACTGTGTGACTTCTATATTCACTGAGTGGTCGTGAGCTAGAGTCGTCACATGATGTTCACACAATAAACACACCGAATGGACTCTCTGACCACAGAGTGATCGCAGTGTGACTCTACGAGAAAGTTCCAAATCCACTGAGTAGCCATATGAACGACCGGAAAGAACGTAGAGTCGTCACATGACGTTCACGCAGTAAACAGAGAGTGGACTCACTGACCACAGAGCAGCGATGTAGTCGAGGCCGGCCGTTCCGAGTCACGAGTCCGCTGGAAAAATATTTTCCCATAGACTTTGTACACGTGACTCGGTCCGAGGCCAAGTCCAAGGCCGGCAAAATCCGGCCTCGAGGCCGGCCTCGACTACATCCCTGCCACAGAGTGATCACACTATGATCCTGTGATAATGCATGGACCCTACTACGAAGGGTCCACGGATGATGTATCAAATCCACCGAGTAGTCACAGTGTGTTTACTCTGTGTGGTCACTGTGTGATCATGCAGTGTTTTGTCACTTTGTGATCACAGTGTGGTCACTTTGTTCCACAGTGTGTTCACGCTGTGGCCGCTCTGTGATCACTGTGTGGGCACTATGTTATGGGACTCATAACATAAGAGGTCCTCAGTGGTCACTTTGTGTTCACGCTGTGGCCACTCTGGGATCACTGTGTGGGCACTGAGCTGTGTTATCATTATGCGGTCACCCTGTAGTCACTGTGTGATCATCGTGAGATCCCTCTGTGGTCACCGTGTATGTGAAATGACTCTGTGGAGATCATATCTTCTTTCCGACAGGGTTATTTTCTCTCAGCCTAAACACGCCGCACGTCGAAATCGCATTCACCGGAGTTCACTCCCCGCGTGACACACCGCGACAGAGCTCGACCGTGCGACCCCTCATCATCACCATCTAGTGCTCGCATCTGTCGCCTCCTCCTCTCACGAGGAGCGCATCATCTCCGATCGGCGTTCAGCTGACACATACAAGAACGTGTTAGTCATCAACTCCCGCTGTAAGCGCACAAATAAACATTGCCTTCTTCAATAATACGAGTCTCTTCTTTTAAGACACCCGATTCTCTGTGATATCAAGACGAGAGAGATATTCACCTTTTTAGTTTTCAACTGATGGAAATGATAACGCCCAGCTTCAACTCATTTTGTTTATATGTTGGCAACATTGTTTTTGTGCCGTCGGTGGTTTTCTACGTCGAACTGACTAATGATTATACATTTATCGATGATAAATGATATCAAGATAACATTTAGATTCTTGTTTCTGGTAATGTTTCTTTTATGTGTAACATTAAAGTACCTTATACACTTGTTTTCACATTCACTTGCGAATAAACTTGGATTACATTTTACTAAAGAAATCATAATAACACATCAGTCTGTGATTGACAAAGTGATTATTGTGTACAAGCATATTATAATAATTATTCCCTGAACTGAGAAAGTTTAATTACTCAATACAGTAGTAAATTACGACGACATTCTGCCAAAATAATATGTGAGAACTAAATCTTGCATTTACTTCAGTTTCTTGGCATGGCTTATCGGTATGTTAACACACACTTATCGACAGCTATATTTTTAGGCCAATCGTTATCAAAATAACGATGTTGATACTGCTATGCATAGAATAATCCTCATGTTTTATAAGCGCACTAACCTTAAAACTAATTAAA
>JZLH01S0212018.1:1770-14626 GCA_001188425.1 Eucidaris tribuloides
TATTTTGATCAGCAATTATGCTTGCTATTAATCCACCCGTGTAGGAATAAGGGAGGCAATATTGCAGATACATTCATCCAATATAGGAATTTTGTGTAGAAATTCCTCCTCCAAAATTTATCATCCACTGAGCGCCCTTATGACACATTCATTTTAAATCAGAAAGAGGGGTCATATAACCTGAATAACAGACCCGTAGCTGGGTGGGGTAGGTGTGAGTACGCACCCCCAAAATCTGAAACGTCCACTTTAACAAAAATACGTATTTTAATCATTATTGTTTTTTTTAGACTATTGTTGACTGTTCATTTCATTAAACTATAGTGTAAAGAGAGGGCCAAAATATGCTTATAAAACCACTAGAACTCCTCAGCTTCAGGGGGCTCCGCCCCCTGACCCCCGATAAATATCATCACCATGTTCTGAAATATCCTGCCATCAGCAATTTATAATACAAAAATTATACCACAGGATGGGCAAAAAAAGAAGTCTAAAAGTGGAGTGCTTTTTGATTATTGTCGATTTTCCATTTCACAAAACAATAGTGTTATCAGAGGGGTAAATTAAGCTCATAAACCGCTATAACTCGTCAGCCCGGAACACCACAAGGGATTATAAGGTGGGCCCCTCCACCCTGCCTGTTAGGATGATTAGTCCCGTTTTCTTGATATACCCACCCCACGGAAAAATTCTGGATAACGGTGAAATAAACACTTATAATTCCGCTTTGTTCTCACATTATAGTATAAGTTATTTCTAATTACTTTAAAAGAATACACAACAAAAACGCGTTATTCTTCTTGGATTTTCAAAGTTTCCCAAACCGCTCGCTCGCTACGGTCGCTCGCGGGATTTTTTTAAAAACTGAATATGGAAATGGCGTCTGTATTACAAAGTGGCTAAAAAGTTTTTACACTTTTACAAACAAATTCCAAAAAACTTAAGATTTCAGTAACACTATACCGTACACTTGGCGTACGCAGCATTTTAAATCCACTATCTGAAAATACCGTTTCGAGCGAGCGACTGGGTGCCCCCCCAATGAGTGGACCCACGGTACGCCACTGGTAACAACGAAGGGTGACGATGATGACGTCACCATTACGACTCTCAAGCAATCGTGCCGAGGTTACACTGGTAGCCTCACGAGAAAATACAACGAACTGGAAGTTCTTATGTTGGATCCTGCAAATCAACAAGTGGTCGAACAGAAATATGGTCAGTGAACGATGTTTTCCGGTCATATAAACAACGCTTCAACGAGTATCACAACAAGTTGACCGGAAAGGACGCAGACGCGGCCCTCGAAGACTTCAGCGCAAAACAGCAAAATAAAGCTGAATTCAACGAGCACATGGCTGAGTGGATGCGAAGTGCCAACGAGGTCCTGATGGCTAGGCAACGAAGTCGTAACAACGGCGACGACAACGGCGACGATGACGGCGATGACGACAGGTTTTCGTTGATGTCGGCCAGAACTGGACGAAGCGGATCTTCAAGACGATCAACTTCGAGCTCTACATCAAGCACCAGGCTGAGAGAAGCGAAACTGAAAGCTGAGCTGGCGAAGAATAAGGAAGAAGAACTTAAAAGAACTCAAGAACTGAAACTTGAACAGCAAATAACTGCAGTGCAAGTTGCACATGAGGTAAGAGGGGCTGAACTAGAAGTAAAAATACTGCAAGAGGAAATCGAAGAGAGTTCCTCAATGAGTGAGGTAAGTGCCCCTAGTGTAAAGAGTAAGAGTAAGAGTAATGTAACTAAAGAAGTAAGGGAGCTTGATCCTAATGCTCCCGTATGGCAAAGTAGCCAAGTAACAAATGATGTGCCACATAGTGTGCCAAATGTCGTGCCGAATGTAAGTAATGCTCATGTTGATGCTAAGATAGATGAAGTAATTCATGCCGTAGATATAGCCTTAAACATGCCCAAACCAGAAATGACTACTTTTAGTGGGAACCCCCTGGAGTACTGGAATTTTATGGATCAATTTGAGGCTACAGTAGGTAGCCGACCGATTAACGATAAGGCGAAATTAATGTATCTTATTCAGTTTTGTTCAGGCAAAGCTAAAAGTGCTATCGAGAATTGTACTCTTTTGGGCGGAACGGTAGCTTATAATAAGGCCAAGCGGATACTGTCCGAACAGTTCGGACAGTCCTACATAGTGACCACTGCTCACATCAAGAAGGTGTTCAATCGCTCACCACTAAAAGCAAATGACGGGGACGCCCTGTGGGACTTGGCACGGGACATGGGAAAGTGCGAAATTGTGTTGTCGCAAATGGGCTATTCAGCCGACATGAATAGCTCAGACAACCTGTTGCGCATCCAACAACTTCTTCCCATACATCTCCAGTCCGAGTGGGCCAAACGAGCACACCGTATGATGAAGCGAGGTATTGCACCAAACTTCCAGATGATGACGGATTTTTGTGGAGGAAGGGGCGCAGCTAAGTAACAACATGTTCGGGCGAAAACATAAATAAAGGGGCAAGGCACAACAACAACAACAATCAAAGCAGAACAAGAGCGGTCCCAAACGCACAACGTTCACAACTCAGAGTAGCAGTGCAGACAACCCTAAGGGAAAGAAGAAACCCGATAAGACGTGTGCATGCTGTTCTGGAAACCACGATTTGGCATCATGCGAATCATTCAAACAGAAACCTCGGGACGCGAGGCTCAAGATCGTGAGACAGGCAAAAATATGCAACAACTGTTTTAAGCCGTCTCACATAGCCGTCAACTGCTACCAACAATCAAAGTGTAACGTGAACGGGTGCAAGTGGAAGCACCACCCACTACTCCACCTGCATGCCTCGAAGGCTCAACAGAAACAACAAAGTAAGACAAAGGAAGGTGATTCCAAGCCATCAGAGGAGCCGTCTGTCACCGGGGCCGGTCAAGGGAGTAACTACAACAGCAGTAACGTCAAGAACAAGGTGTGCCTGCGGATCGTCCCTGTAAAGGTAAAGGCGGGGAAGACTGAGACCAAGACCTGGGCCTTACTCGACGATGGCAGCGACGTGTCGCTCTGTGATTCCAGTCTTGTAGAAGATCTGAAAATAAAGGGGAAGGAGACTCACTTCGAGTTAACAACGGTAAATGGTACAAGCTCAAAAAATGACGGCCTCGAAATGAGCCTAAGTGTCCAGAACCTGAATGGCGGAGACGACATTGACATACCCAGAGTCTGGTCGGTAGATAAGCTGCCAATATCAAACGCCTCAATCCCTGATGAAAAAGATGTCAACAAATGGGAGCACCTGAAGGGAATAAACTTCCCCTCCATAGAGCCGAGGGAAGTAAAGCTGCTAAATGGGATGGACACCCAGAAGCATTCTGGGTGTTAGATCAACGAAGGGGGAAGAAAAAGGAGCCCTATGCGATCCGGTCTCCACTTGGCTGGACATTAATGGGACCTGTGTCGACGAAAAAGGGGCCTGTGACAGCCAATGTCCATTTTACCCATCATGACGACCAACTCCAACAGCAACTGAAGCAGTTCTGGGAGTTGGATTACGGAGGCTATCTAGCAGACGAAAAGATCGGCGACTCGGTCGAAGAAACTACTTCCCTCGTCGAAGGTCACTACGGCTACTGTCGAAGACTACGTTGCAAAGGGATGTGCGGAGAAGGTACCTTCACAGATGAAAGAAGCAGGACATCAACAAGAAAAGGATGAAAAGCCTACTTCGAATACGTGGTATCTCTCGCATCATGCTGTTGTTCATCCTCGAAAACCGGAAAAGGTTAGGGTCGTTTTCGATTGCGCTGCTAAATACCAGGGTACTTCTCTCAACAATGAACTCTTGCAAGGTCCATACCACACTAATAACCTGGTGGGTGTACTCCTGAGGTTTAGACAGGAACCAGTCGCTGTGGTCGGTGATGTGGAAGCCATGTTCCACCAGGTAAAGGTCCCCGAAAGGGATAGCGACGCGCTTCGTTTCCTCTGGTGGGAAAAGGGGGATCTGGCATCAGAACCACAGGAATACCGAATGAAAGTTCACCTCTTCGGTGCGACATCAGCACCAAGTTGTGCCGGTTTCGCGTTGCGTAAGACGGCAGAAGACCACCAGAGCGAGTATGATGCAGACGTAACAGACACAGTACGAAAGAACTTCTATGTCGACGACTGCCTAAAGTCAGTGGAAAACAAAGAAGCAGCCATTAAGCTGGTTGAAGACCTGTCACAGTTACTGAGTGAGGACGGCTTCCGACTCACAAAGTGGATGAGTAACGAGCGTGACGTCCTGGCTACAATACCTGAGGCCGACAGGGCAGTATCCGTGTCAAGTCTTGACATTGCGGAGTTACCGGAAGAACGCACCCTCGGTATTCTTTGGGATGTACAAACGGATGCATTCGGGTTCAAAGTAAATGTAAAGGAGAAACCACTGACAAGACGCGGCATTTTGTCTGTGGCCAGCTCCTTGTACGACCCGCTAGGATTTGTAGCGCCATTTGTATTACCAGCTAAGGCACTGATACAAAAGTTATGTCGACGAGGTCTAATCTGGGACGAGCCCATCTCTGCCGAGGAAGAAAGGGAATGGAGAAACTGGTTGGAGGACCTGCCCACATTGACTGACCTCAAGATCAACAGATGCCTCAAACCAGATAGTTTTCAGGAAGTAGCCTCAACTCAACTTCATCACTTCTGTGATGCGTCCGAGATCGGATATGCGGCAGTATCGCATCTGCACCTAACTGACGTCACAGGAAAAGTGCACTGTTCGTTCCTAATGGGGAAGTCCAGACTGGCACCTGTGAAGGTTGTATCCATACCAAGGCAGGAGTTGATGGCGGCAGTGTTAGCAGTGATGTTGGATCAGTTTATCAAGGAGGAAACAGAAATAGAGTTCCAAGATACCACGTTCTGGACGGATCCAACGTCAGTGCTGCAATATATCAGGAATGAGTCGAGACGTTTCAAGACGTTCGTGGCAAATCGCGTTGCCAAAATCCACAACGCGTCTGCAGTCTCACAATGGCGTCACGTTGACACAAACTCCAATACAGCAGATGACGGATCTCGTGGCATGAAAGCAAAGGAAATGACGAACAACCCACGTTGGTTGAATGGCCCTAGCTTCTTATGGCAAGAAGAAGAAAAATGGCCGTCACCTCCTGAGGTATTACAGAAATTGTCACAGGATGACATAGAAGTCAAGAAAGCCAACGTTAACACAGTAGTTTCTACCGACAGTCTGGGCGAGCTGATAACGAGGTACTCTTCGTGGAATAAACTAAAGAGAGCTTTCGCTTGGCTACTACGATACAAAGTGTTTCTGAGACAGAAAGTTACGTCAGGAAGCGCAAGAATAGGCCACTTAACAGTTACAGAACTGGAAGCTGCCGAGCTCGAAATAATCAAGCTAGTGCAGAAACGAGCCTTTTCAACGGAAATGATGAAAGACGAAAACAAAACAACACCCCCAAAGTCAGGCACTTTGGACAAACTGAATCCCATCAAAGTAGAAGGGGTGCTTAGAGTTGGAGGAAGGCTTGAAAAATCTCCACTCGCAGAGGAATCAAAACACCCCATGATCCTTCCGCATGATCATCATGTAACGGCCTTGCTGATCACGCACCATCACCAAGACGTGGGACACTCGGGCGCCGGAATGACGTGGACCGCGCTACGGGAAAAGTATTGGATAACCCGTGGTGGTGCTGCAGTTCGCAAGGTGTTGGGAAAATGTCTAAAGTGCAAGAAAAGAAGTTCACGGCTCGGGCAACAACTCATGGCCGACCTTCCTACTGAACGGGTCACTCCAGATAAGCCTCCTTTCACCTATACTGGAGTTGACTACTTTGGGCCATAGTAAAGAGAGGTCGCAGTGAGGTGAAAAGATACGGATGTGTATTCACCTGCTTCGCCTCAAGAGCAGTCCATCTGGAGGTAGCCCATTCCTTGGACACTGATTCCTTCATCTTCGCCCTGAGGCGATTCATCAGTCGTAGGGGACACCCCGCCAAGATCGTAAGTGACAATGGAACTAATTTCAGAAGCGGACATAAAGAACTGAAGGAAAGTCTGGCATCGCTGAACAGCGACAAGATCGGGAGATTTTTTAGCCAGAAAGGTATCACATGGCAGTTCAACCCTCCAGGAGCGAGCCACATGGGAGGAGTTTGGGAGCGTGTTATACGTTCCGTACGCAAGATCTTGGGAGGCCTCCTTAGCCAGCAGCTTATCACGGATGAAGCCTTAATGACGCTGATGACCGAAGTAGAGGCCATCCTTAATGCCAGACCCAACTGAGCCCTGACCCACACGATGACGAACCCCTTACGCCAAATCATCTTCTTCTGCTGAGGAAAAGCCAATACCTGCCCCCTGGCATCTTCTCTAAAGATGACTGCTACACACGACGAAGATGGCGCCAGGTGCAGTACCTCGCAGATCAGTTTTGGAGACGTTGGGTGAAGGAATATCTCCCTCTCCTCCAACAGAGGCAGAAGTGGACTAAGCCCAAACGGAACTTCCAGCAAGATGATCTGGTCCTTGTTGCGGATGAAGACGCACCTCGTGGGCAGTGGCCACTATGTAGAATTCTAGCTACCTATCCAGATAAGCTAGGTAGAGTAAGACAAGCTGATGTTCGAGTAGGTCCGAAGAGCTATAGGCGACCTATCTCGAAGTTGTGCCTTTTGGAGGCACACGGGGATTTGTAAAATAAACAGTAACATTAGCGTCAGTAAATGTACGTCGACCGTTTTGTTACCGAGATGTACATGTAACATTGTAGTAAGTGTACGCCATGATCATTATTAATGTGACAGTTTATAAAATGCTGTTTATGCGTATAGGACATTTACGTCCTTCAGTGTGTAATTAAGATGTTTGTTGTTTTGAAGGATTAAGATGCTGATATTGTATGCCGCTTTAAATAATTTTAGGAATGAGCATCCCGCTGTCTGCTCATCGGGGCCGGTAAATGTAGCGGCAGAATTTATTGAGTAGTGATGAGCAGCAAGTATATTAATATCGTATTTGTACAAGATGAACATTCTTTAATTATTAACCTTGTTATTACTAGAAGTATAAAGTTTTAACATCCCATAATTGTAACAGGAGTGTCACCCCTACCTGATTATTTATAGGATAGGCACCCCCGAGTGAAACTTGACCTACCCCCCCCCCCCGTGTGATAACTTTTCTTTTTGCAAGATAAGCATTTTGCTTGACCATAGTCCACACCCCCAAGTTATATCATGTAGCACCTACGTGGCAAGATCAGATGCTCACAAGACCACGTACAAGTAATTTCAAGCATCTCAAGTTGTGTCCAATAGAAAGACCGGAGTATCAAACAAATTGTGAACCACTCTACTCCACGTATTACACTCTACCGTTTCTCCGTCACTGTACTACGTCATTTCACTACAATTTACTGCAATACACAAGTCATTACGTTATTCAGTGTTTACGCACCGATGTCATTCGCTAGAAGTTTGAGCGACAAAATAAATGCTCCGTTTTAAATGTATACAAGTGTGACCGGACATTTTTGTGTGTATGCTATACGAGTGCGTTCCAATGATTGATACCCCCTTAACTCTTAACATGCCAAAGTCGCAGATTTGCACCAAATTATACACATAAAGTCCATAGAGGTTTAAATCCCCTGGCATGTTCAGAGTTAATGTGGACCGTTTTGCGGAGAAGCTACAATGGGTATACAGTTGGACCGCTCGCAGTTGATGGGTATGTTTGCGCAATCCGCACTCCCACCGAATTTGATTTGATTTGAATTGAAAAGTCTCAAGCTAATCGTGTTTTTTGCCAATTGGTCTAATAGCCACTTCGTCCACTATCATTACTTCTATTTCCATTTGATCTAATAGCCAACTGGTTTACATGAAAATGGTCTGTTGACTTCATTTCGTACATTTTCCATTTAGTCTAACTGCAGTCGGTCTACTGCCATTTCGTCTAAACCCATTTCGGCTAACAATCATTTGGTCTAATTGCCATTTGGTCTAATCGCCATTAGGTCCAATTGCCATCTGGTCCATTAGCCAGTTGGTCTAATAGCCATTTCGTCCAATCCTGTGGAGCAGTACTGAGGTTTTTTTTCATCTTGACTAGCGAGAAAACATTTTTTTTCGACAATTGATGTAAAACTTTGGTTTTATTGTCGCAAATTTGGACAGGCAGAGCCGTGTTCATACAGCGATGTTATCGTTAATTTGCTTTCAGAGATCGAACATTGTGTAAGAAAATGATCATATCTATAATAATATAGATAATATCCAATTTCGTTTTCAGGCAACTCAGAATGTAGGCTTGGTCGCAATTATCATGATTATAGCGATGTTAGAATTTTTATCAGGGCAAGCAACCCCCCCCAAAAAAAAACCCAACAACATGAACTTGGTTAGATAATCACTTGTTGCAGCTCTAGGGAAGCACAATATTGTTAAAGGTAATGTTTATGCAATCAGTGTTCTTTATTTCTTATTTTTTTTATCGGGAGCCATAGGGAAGTCTGTCCCACCTAACAATGCAATTATATTTGATAATATACAGGATATTCATGATGACAATAAACAGGTGATACGTTTTGAATTTTCAAACTAAGTATACATGGAAATAGAAAAGAGGATAATCTAAATTGGCTTCTTTCTTTCTCTTTCTCACTCTCTCTCTTGCTTGGAGGCATAGTCCCAAATCGCAACTAATCTCTCTTACCTTTCTTCGTTTTAAGTTTTATTTTTTGTTCTTCCTATGTTCGTTCTCTTTCTCTCGTCTTTCCATTTCCCTTCTCACTCTATCTATTGCAAGAGATGGGAAGCAAGGACCTTTTAGTCCCCAGATTCACAACGTGGTGGGGAAATCACAACCGATTTTTGTTTTGTTTTGTTTCGTTGTTTTATTTTTTATGTTTGTTTTTGTTTTTGTTTTTGCTGGGAAGGGAATACGGGATAAGCAGCTACTCAGTATTAATATGACTCTTTTAGTTTCTCTCTTCCATTTTTTCTTATTTTCTCTATCCCTTATTTCCGTTCTGTCTTTCCTTTATGTAAATACAAAACTACTTTCCCTCCTGTACTCTCTCCTTTCTTTCTTTTTATTGCTGGAGGTAAAGGATATTCCATAAGGCAATCACCTAGAACATAAAGTCGATTTTTGACGCCTTCCCTTCTAAAGCTGGCCCCGTTTTGTGCAGTTGGGCCAGATTATCGCCCCTGTCTGTTTCGTCACTTTTTCACTTTCATTCCCCCTCCCTCGGCCCCCCTTTTCTTCAAGTTCTCTCCTCTATCCGTGTCCCTTCATAGGCCTACTCTATTCATCTGAAAGGGAGTTGGAGGCAAGGGTATTTCTGCTCACATATGCATAGCTTAAATTGTGGGGGAAATCGCAATTGTTTTTTTTTTCCCCTATCACGCTTTCTCTTCAGGCCATTTTTTTTCTTCTTACTCTCATTTTTCTGTTTCTTCCCTTTCCCTTCACCGTTTCATTTGTTTTCTTTTTAGTTTAAAGACCTATGATTTCTTCGCCCTTCAGGCGGTTTGGGCAGATGCAGGGCCAATTCGACACGGTCTCCTATATATTTTTAGGTTTGTTTAAGTTTTCATGTTTCCACATCTTAAAGGCAGTGGATCTCTTTTGCATGCCTAATAATTTACATTGTGTAAATACAATGGCATTTAGAAGAAAATGCCATCTGGGAACCTTTAGCAAATTATAGGAGCTAGAAACTCAGCTTTAGTGGAATTATAGTGACCGTTAGACTCTGATTTGAATTTTTTTCTCGCGAGAAAAAAATTCCCATAGAAGTTACACTAAACGGCTATTGTTTTTCTTTCTACTTTTTCAAATTCTAAGCAATTACTCTCCCCCAGATTTCACAGACATGCCCTTCATCAATAGCCTAAGGGCATGGGTTATCTTTTCCAGGTCTTCGGGGATGATTGCAAATGAGATCCACTGCTTTTAATTCCCTTCTTCTTTTGTGAGTGTGTGTGTGTGGGGGGGGGGGGGTGGGGGTGAGGCACGGGGCCGCTAGCCCCCATGAAACCACCCTTAGATAGTAAGTTATAATTATAATTTATTTTATCATTATTATCAATATTTTAAGGTATAATCATTTAAATTATTTCATCCCCTTCTCGGAGACACAAAGGTATATGTATAGAACGAAATGAAATGAACCAAATTAATATTTGACCAAGTGGCTATTGGACGATTTGAGGATTGGGCGAAATGGTTATTAGACCATTTGGTTATTGGACGAACTGATCATTGGACCAATTGGGTGATGGACGAAACGACGATAAGACGAAATAGCAATAGGACAAATTGATAAATAGACCATGAGGATATTAGACCAACTGGGATTAGCCGTCATGGCTATTGGACCAAATGAATTGTGGACGAACTGATGATTGGACGAGTTGGTATTCGACGAAATAGATTTAGACGAAATGGTTATTAGACTTACTGGTTGTAGACGAATTGGTTATAGACTTACTGGTGATTAGACGAAATGGCTATTGGACGACATGATGATTGGACAAAATGGGTGGTAGACGACATGTTGATGGACGAAACGACATTAGACTAAATGAAGATAGACCATATGATGGGTGGAAGGGATGACATTAGACGAAATGGCAATTTACCATTTAGACTACTGCAATAACATTATTGGCTACTAACCAGTATTTTGGTGAATATGTCAAAATCAATCAATGTTTCTGTTGAATTTTGAGTTATCCTTTGGTCATTTTGACGAAAATATTGCGTGATATTGAACAACATAATCGGTCGGACACGTGTCCATCAATGTATTGTTAGTTTGACGAATCTTTTTATCCTTTTCTTAAAAGTGAATTTACTTAGCCTAAAGGCCACCGCACACTACACGATTTTCCGTCGCATGACTGACCAACTTGCATCCGAAATAAAAAAACCTATTTCGTACACGCTGATTTATTTCAGATCCAAATCGGTTAGTCGCGCGACGGAAAATCGTATAGTGTGCGGTGGCCTTTACGGACTTCCGCGTCGTCCAACGCATGAGGCGGTCACCTTCCTCCAGTTTCTCTGTCTTGGGTTAGATTGATGAGATCCCTCCAAAAGTGAATTTAGGATAGCAAAAAAAAATGTTATTTACACACACACACACACACACACACACACACACACACACACACACACACACACACACACACACACACACACACACACACACACACACACACACACACACACACACACACACACACACACACACACACACACACACACACACACACACACACACACACACACACACACACACACACACACACACACACACACACACACACACACACACACACACACACACACACACACACACACACACACACACACACTCACACCACACACACACACACAGCACACACGCACACACATACATACACACACACACACACGGTATATTGTGGGGTATCCTATTTTTCTCTCCTTGTTTTAACTACTCCCACAACATAATTTTTTACTCCCACAACGCTGACGGAATAAAAGCCATTATTGTGTGTTATTGTTCAGGTATCCCTTATTGAAAGCGACCCCCCCCCCACACACAAACACACAATATACAACATGTATAAATATGTACACATATATGGAAAGAGAGAGAGACTATCATACCAACCAACCAACCGACCAACCCCCCCCCCCCAAAAAAAAAACACCCCAAAACCAAAAACAAATAAACAAACAAACGACAAATACACAACAATGCAACCTTAGCACCAACAGTACCCCGACGTAACACCGGAAATACCGTAAATTGTTATAATCGATTTGTGATATCAAAGGTTTTGGTACAATATAAATGACACAGTTTGCTTATGTACATCATATTGCCCACGGTGTTTATTATCGTGTAACTTAAAAAGTCATCGGATATTATTATGGCAAAAGTATAATTATTGGACTTCGATATGTTTCAGACTTTCAGCATAACGTAACGTAACGTAACGTAACCAAACACACCAATAAATAAATAATTTGTGATTCATGTTTTTCATTGCGGTCCTTCTCTTTTCAAGAGAATGAAGGATCAGAATATGGTCAACCTTTCGTAAGGTAAGAGATTGAAAAAACAATAAACGTGAACAAAGTTTCTGACATATATCTTTCAAAGTGGTTAAACAATCCCTTTATTATACGTAATTATACGCAACGATTTTGTAAAAGGAATGGTGACTTCCTGAAATTTGATAATTCAGGTACTGCGAAAAATGAATAATTGTTGAGCACATAGACACACGACTGTGACAAATAGAGGGGAATTGTTAATTTTGATGTAAAAATAAAAAAAATGGCTTTGAAAACCTTCTTGCTGCTATAAGTTTTACACACAATTCCAACAGACGCGATTCGAACTGGTGTACCTATAATGATAAGAAAATTCATGCACACGAAATTGTTTACGTCCCACTTAATCTCCTCCTCAACTTCCATTTGTGTTTAAAAATCAGCGACTATTGTTTGGAGGAAAGTGAAAAATATCGTCGACAGATGACGCTATTGCAACTCGGTCACTTCTTTTGTTTTAGTTGTATGCATTGGCAGTAGCGTAGCCAGCTCTTTGCCATGGGGGGGGGGGGGGGGGGGGTCAAAGCACCCGAATGTACCGACAAACTCCCGACATACCGACATTTTTCGTGTTGTGTAATGATAACAATTTAATGATTTCCGATGACAGCTAATAATTATACACAGGGGCGGGACTAGCTTTTTGGAAGGTTTTTTTTTGAGTGAACGCTGATGGGATAAAATTTAACAAAATGCATATGTTTGCGCGCGAAGCGCGCCGATTATCTGTGTGTGTGCGCGAAGCGC
>JZLH01S0212072.1:8803-23709 GCA_001188425.1 Eucidaris tribuloides
AAGAAGAAGAAGAAGAAGAAGAAGAAGAAGAAGAAGAAGAAGAAGAAAGATAAGAAGAAGAAAGAGAAGAAACTACATACATTTTACATGATTACAGGTTACAAAATGTAACTACTGGCAGAACATACATAGTAAATATAACTTCCTAAAAAAATGATTCCTAAAAAATTATTTGTTCAAATAATTGTTTAATCAACAAAATTAATGAAGAATTTAGAAGATATCAAATAATCCATAAATGGCAACAAGTACACGTGGTATTTCCCTCATGACAACAAAGGGTACAAAACAAAACAAAAATAACATTTCATTTTAAAAAGGGAAATGGACAGAATCATAGTAAAATGTCAAACATCGATTGCTGCTAAACTCAAGGATGGGAATTTTGTTTTCCGTATTTTATGAATTACCAAGGTTGACCAACGGATACGTCTGTCGGTTTTCCTACATGGAAATGGTTGATGACCCATCGGAAAATATATCAGAAACACTATTAATTGTTTTTATTGTTTTTGCTTCTTTCTACTTTTTTTTTTGGAGGTGGGTCATTCCAAAAAATACTTTGCATAAATAGTCATAATGTTGTGTCAGCAGCGGTATCACAATGTAACCTTTAAAACTGATATATACTGTTCAAGCTGGTTGCCATAGTGATAAATGATTCATATAAAATAGAATACTGCCATTGTTGAAGTAGTCGAACGGCAGCTCATGTGCATTCTGTTTGAAGTTTTCAGCACTTATCTTTATGAAATCCATAATTTCAGCCCTAAAGCTTTTGTCAGGTCAGATTTATGTGAATCTTGAGATTATAAATGATTTTAGCTTATTTTGGTCTATCAGTTGATTTTTGGGTGTGAAAAGCATGAACACAGTAGTTAATTTGAGAGCAGAGAGTCAGGACTTGTACTAGAAATGGGCAATGAACTCAAGATAACATTACCAGTATGACAGGTGTCAGACTGTGAGTATTGTTTTAAAAGTGCCTTGTAATCATGTGTGTCTGTGCTTTAATGGCCTGGCCACAAAACATGTGACTTTCTTCGAAAACAAACGTGACCTGTCACCAAGTCATCCTGATAAAGTTACACATCTTACAAAACATAAACACAGAAAGAAAATACTTCAGGTGACAAATATAAATATCTAAACTCTTGCATCATAAGAAAGTCATAAAGGTTTTTTTTAGGACACTTCACTTTCATATTTTATATCATAATTATGATATTTGGTGTTTTCCTTATCTTTGGGTTGTGCGACTTTATCAGGGTATCGGGATGAAGGGTCGCAAATACCTATCATCCATGGCGATCAAAAGCGGAGATGCAGATAGTATAAGCAACATAATAATGTTGTAAAAAAGGTAAGAAAGGTAAAAAAAATTAGAGAAGAATCAAATAATAAAGAGAAGGCAGAAGAAAGAAAGGAAGGAAGGTAATTAACTTTTAACCCGTTGTGCCCTGTGCTAACTCTATGGGATTTTCAAAATCTCGGAGGGAACAGGTCAACATGCCAGAGGATTTGAACCTCTATGGACTCCATGTGTATTTTGTGGTCCTTGTGGTGCAGAGCTGCGATTACGACATGTTAAGAGTTAAAGAAAACTCAAGAAAGAAGTAAATAAAAACAAAAAATGAGGTAAAACTACATGTAAAGTAAAGAACAGGAAAGAAAAGAAAGGAAAGAAGTATAAGAAGAAAAAAACGGAAGAAAAAAGAAGAGGAAATTTTTAATGCAAACCTGAACCACGGACTGAAACTTAAAGATTGTAAATTTTGCATGCATCATGGAATACATGTACATTAAGTCTAGTCCTCTATGAATTACAAATTAAAAACATCTTTTTTTCACAGCTGAATTTGCAGTAAGAATTGTGATTTTGTTGGACCAAAGTCAAGGCCAAAAATATGGATATACCTTACAAATTTTTCTCAAATTTCAAATAATTTCATTCAATGAAAGTGCTTATTACGTAGGCACTAGATTCATATCTGTGTTATCAGCCAATTCAATTCTCTCAATGTTATGCTTAGATACAGTTTGTGTCTTCATATCAATAATTTAACATTGCACTTTTTATCAGACTGGGTCATCTTAAAATTTAATATCAGGCCAAGTAGATCAGCATCCCAGAATAAGAGACAGAGAGAAAGAGGGGGCGCGGGATGCACAGTACTAAAGAGTGAATTTATGCACTGGGTTCATACTTGTGAGATTTTACTGAAGTGGACTTTTGAATTACTTCTAAACTTTTTGTATGTATTCTTGAGATTTTCCGCCAAGTTATTCTGTAAAACAGCTTCTGCACATGAAAATGACCTTTAGTATTGATCAATAAACACGGAGTATATGGTTGCCCCCTCCCCTTCTTCTTCTCAACCCCCTTCCCTTTCAGGACCTCATCTCACAAATTAACCCGTTGATTACGGGAACCGGATGTGCCCTGTGTTAACTCTATGAGATTTTCAGAATCTCAGAGGTAACAGGTTAATATTACCCCTAACGAGGTTACCTAACATTATCGCTATCCACGTAAGATCAACCAACTTCCGGGACTGGTACATGTTCCATTACTTTAATATTTTCTTTATGGAATATCTGCCATAAGTATTGGTTAATAAACTTGGGGTGAATGGTTGTCCCCATCCCTCCTCCCCCTTGCTAGACCTCATCTCACAAATCTATATTACCCCCAACGAGGTAACATTATCGCTATCCACGAAATATCAACCAACTTCCGTGCCTGGTAGATGCTCCCCAATTTTAATGTCATTTCCTTTTTGGAAGCAGCGAACGAACAGCAGGACGGCGAGTTCAAGAGTTCTATCCTCTGTTAGATTTCCCCTTCTTTTAACCGACTCTAACCCCGGCGGAAATTGACATGTGCAACCGCACAAACTTCCAGATTCTTCGTTTTTCCGTCTCGTCATAGGTGAAGAAATAAACAGTGCTTCAAAACAAGTTCTATGGTGTAAATAATGACTTTTACCCTGAAGACTGGTGCCAAGATACCTCATGTTGGGTTATTTTGACAGTGCAAATTATACCCAAATCATATTGTCTTCAATAATGGTTTTATGTATGAGTGACGTCATTGTGTTACTTTTAGTTGTTGGGGTACCAACAAAAAATTTAAGATAGTTCTGTGATTTTAAAAGTAAATGACATGATTGGGGGTAGTCCTCAACTTGGGCTGAAACAACTCTAGAATCAAGTAAACTATGCAAGAATTATCCTGTGAAAATCTTGTAGTCAAACATTGACTCATTCTAAAATAACTAATGTCTATTGTCCCTCATGGCAGGCAAACTTGCTGTGTGGCTCTCTATGGGTCTTATTTTTATCGTCCCCGGATAAAAATAAAATACAAGTATGTTCATGCTTGATTCTCCTTTAGTAAACAAATTCCACACAAATCCTTCCAGCTGGGAGATCCACTGCAGCTAGTGTATAGTTGGTATACATTTCAACTCATTTGGTCGTTGAGGCATTTTCAAGTGTTCCCAATCATGTTACTAACCTTTAAGGCATAATTTAACAAATTGACTATGTTTCCAGTTTAAAAAAAAAAACTCTGAGCTCCATAATCCTCGCTGCTATAACTGTCTCAATAATTATAAACAATGTCCTTAACCCCATCGGTGAATTAGCCTCAGTATAATCACACCTCACTTTACTTTACTTTAACCCATTGAAGACAGTTTAACTCGTCATACTGAGCCGTCTAGAGTAAATATAATTCACTAAATTTGCTTGCTCATCAAATTGGCAACATTCTTGGAATGGTCATTATATACGCGGAACTGATGTGTTCAACACGTCGCTAATTAATTATTTATTTATTGATGAAATTTTTAAATCCTTATTTTTCTTGTGAAGATTTAAGACTAATAAATAGATTTTGATTGAATAAATTTCACTTTAAACGACATAAAAAGAAAACGTACGTTTCTCAATGCGTTCTATATCACCACCACAAGGTGGAACAAGTTATCATCGAATAAGCCGTTGCCAATTTGTAGTTCAATGATTTTAGTTTAAATGTCATTAAAATTCATAACAACTAAAATTTCATTATGCCATTGTACGCCCCTGTTCATTAATAACTGATATTTTTCTTTGATATTGCATTATTAGGATGGGGGTAGATGCAGCCACATCCAGTAAAAAGGCAACGCAATAGGTGTCTCAGTATTGAATGGGTTAATTTGGCTTCATAACACACGTTTCCTGGGAATAGTCCAAGGTCAGTTAACCAAAAAAAAGGGGGGAAATTCACATTTCCTGGATCCTGAAATGTTCTTGAAAATTGTTTGTTAATGCTACTGAATTCAACAATACTACAAAGGCCTTTTTCTATAAATACACATTTGTGACCCTTCACCACATAACCCTGATAAAGTCGCACAACCCAAAGGTAAAGTGCCAAATATTGTAATTATGATATTAAGTATGAATTTGAAGTGTCCTCAAAAATCAAAAGGTTTATGACTTTCAAGTATTGTAAAAGAATGACCTTTTCTCTTTCCAATGAACCTCACTTGCATCACTGGTGTCATGCACATTTGGGTAAGTCCATGGGGTTGGGTAAAAAAATACAGCGATGTCCATGTAACGGAGGTATGAGCTTGTCTATTACACACTAGTGCCGTCGTCAAATAGAAATTTCTCTTTCGACATGTCACCTCAAATATTTGGCCGACAGACACAGCTGTCGACAAAACAATGGTCAGATTAATTGGGACATTGAATTCATAAGACAGTCTTACACCACTGTACCTATTCATGTTTAAATACACCTGTATTGTGGCTACATACTACAAGGGATAATAAGCCTGCCAGGGGGCCCCAATGATGACTGACATCACTATTGAGAGCAGCTTGTGGAATTTTGATCCCAGGGCTTGACAACATGGTCAATTTCCGGGGAACCAAGATTCTTATGGTGTAGATTTCACTCAGAACAATGGTTCTCAGTTTCTATAACCTTCTGCAAGTGTGAGAAAGAAAAAAATGCTTGCTTTGAGAAGTGACTGCCTGCGGAGATGACATTGTTAGGTCCTGATTTATTACTTTGATACCCTTTGTGTTGTTGTCGGTAAGATAAAACCTCTGTCGACATATCGTCTTTCAGTCAAAATACTGTTATCTCGACAAGCTTTTCGACTGAAGGCATGTCGACGACGCCACTATTACACACTGAAGACTAACTCATCTTTAGATAATTTTCAATGGAGTAAACATATGACTGTGTCCTACTAATATAATCATAGCTCCTTCAGTTGGAAATTTGTACTGGACTTGCTTTGTTACTCAGTTTATATTTTCACCTTTGTTACATGGACATCACATTTAAATAACATTAACACAAACTTCAATGTATGTAGTCTTCATATACCACGATGCTAACGGATTTCTCACATAATTGGCCACACTTTTCAGGCTAATATCATTATTGATATATGTTACTTGGCTGAAACTGAAGTATAGTTTCTCAGTTCTGGTATGTCATAAAAGTTGACCCAACCCCATGGTCTGACTCATATTTTTTCACCCAAAGTATTTTTTCTTTCTATATTTATGATTCATTAGATGTGCAACTTCATCAGGAATATTGTGGTGACCCTAATCCACTGAACAATCAAACCACATCATGACATGTGCGCTGTACACTCACAATTCTCGCTATCGACAATTTGTCATTCACCAACATTCAGCAGTAGAGGGTGCGCTGTCCAAGAGAATTTGGGCCCCCGCAAACTTCCACTTTTAGGTTGAGAATTGAAAAGTCCCATATAAATGACTGGTTTAAAAGTTTGTGGAATAAAACCAACAAATTTTGATGCTACCTGTAAAGGTCACATGAAATCATATCAAAAATTTGTGACATTCTGACCTTATTTAGTAAAATCATGAATTTGGCAGACCTCCCTGTGTGTTATCTATGGAAGCTGGAAATAAGTTGGTCACACAAGTCGAACCACCATGAAAACTACGCATGCGCACACTAACAATAGCACCCTCTATTGCCGAACGGCATATATTGTTGATAGCAAGAATTAATTGAGCACATATGCAGAGTTTTCCATGATTGGTGTAGCAAATATTCAGCCACCTATTGCCTATTCAGTCCTCAATGACTACTTGACAGGTTTTCACGAGACACAAAACGTCAACCATACCCCACCTGCTGGTGATGTGTTGAAATTTGCAGTGACATATGGCATGCCAGAGCTGTCAATTTGGAGGGAGATTCACTTTTTTCACTTTTGTCTGGCCAAAATCTGTTTACCTGCCAAATTACTAGCCAAACAAACTTCTGACTGCATGCCCGTAACTTGTTTCTGACGTGGCAAGATTCGACAACAGGTGTTTGTGTGATCTCCAAACTTTCAGTTGGTTTGATTAGAATCAATTTCGATGATGATGAAACAGAGATTTTAATTTTAATTACTCGAACATGAAAAGTGCAAAGAAAATGCAGTCACCTAATCAAAATGATTAATGGAGACACTCTGGAAAAAGTAGACCATAAAAGCAATTGGGTTGTTCGACGTTAACTTTAAATAAAGGCAGGGCATCTCTTTTGCATGCCTAAAAATTTACATTGTCTATTAATACAATGGCATTTAGAAGAAAACGCCATCTGGGAACCTTAAGCAAAATATAGGAGCTAGAAACTCAATTTTAGTGGAATTATAGTGACCGTTATACTCTGATTTGAATTTTTTTCTCGCAAAAAACAAAATTGCTGCCATAGAACGTACACTAAACGGATATTGTTTTTCTTTTGCATATTTTAAATTCTAGGTAATTAATGACCCCCTAGATTTCACCAACATGCCCTTCATCAATAGCCTATTAAAGGGCATAGGTTATCTTTTCCTGGTCTGAGGGGATGTTTGCACATGAGATCCACTGCCTTTAATACATCTTTTTTATATCCAATTTCAGGTCTTCAACTCTGCTTGGTTGAAAAGGTACAAGAAAATTAGGAGCAAAATTCTCCAAAGAGTAGGAGAAAAGTAGGATTCAATCCACCAAAGTAGGAGGAAAGGAGGATATTTATCAGTAGTGTTTGGAGTAGTAACCGTGAAGAAGATGGAAACATGCAAACTACGAGGAAAATATTCTACAATTGGCAAAAAAGTGGAAATCTGCAGAAACAAATTTTCCCTCACAAACAGGTGATGATGGTAGTGACAGTACTCTCAGCAACAAAGTAGAAAAAGTAGGAAAATTAAGATTTTTAGGGGAAAAATAGGAAAGTTAGGATCTTCGCAAAAAAATAGGAAAAAGTAGGAAAAGTAGGATCAGTTGAAGGCCTGCGTTTCCCCACAACCAACAGGTTAAAGAAATATTTCTGTTTCTTTTTTCCTTCTTTTTTTTTAGACCACAGTAGTTCTAAAGTTACACCACCACTTCTGTTCAGGAAGTCAGTGAGCGACGCAAGTACTGGGACGGAGGATCTGAAGTCAGCAGGTCAAAGGTCAGGGACAGGATCCTACTGACCCTGTTCATTTCAGGGACTTCCCAATACGATAGTCGAATGGTCCGATAAACTTAAGATCCAATAGACTAAAACTTTGAAAAATTGTAAATGTAGTCTAAATGTACATTATATTTGAATTCTCACTGAATAAAGTCAAAGCACTAAAGCAGATGGGTAAATACAGTACAGGGAGCCTGGATGGAGGTATCATGTACCAAGGGGTGGATCTTTGTGTGTGTGTGTGTTGGGGGGGGGGGGGTTGACCCCAGGGCATCAATCCATTTTTGTAGGGGGGGGCAAAAGTTTAAAAAATGTCAAACATTTTCAGCATGCTCTGCACACCAAGTTGCAATACACAATTTTGAACAAAAAGCTGAAACAAAATTGAAAATTGTGTATGTTTAATAGTAGTTTTATGCTAAGTTTAATGGTTTTGCAGTGCTTTCCAATGCTTTTTAAACGTGATAGCATCTCTCTATGCACATCATATTTATACTTGGCAGCCCAAGGGGGGGGTNAGGGGGTTAACCCCCCCCCCCCTTACGAAAAATGTCCTGTAGTACTTCTGTGATACTTTCTGTACCTGTGTGGTACCCCTGTTGTACATGTTAGTACCACAGAAAATTACCACAGGAATGAAAAATGTATCACACAAGTTCTGTGGTATCACTGTTGATACTCCTGTGGTAAATGAAGATTTTAAAATTTCCTGTGGTACTTCTGTGGTACCCTGTTGTACCCATGTTTGTACATGATAGTACCACAGAAATTACCACAGAATGAAAAATGTATCACACTTTGTCGGTGTGATACTCCGTGGTACATGAAGGTTTAAAATTTCCTGTGGTTACTTCTGTAGTACCTGTGTTTACCATGTTAGTATCACAGAATTACCACAGGAATGAAAAAATTGTATCACACATGTCTGTGGTATCACTGTGATATTCTTGTGGTACATGAAGGTTTAAAATTTCCTGTGGTACTTCTGTGTACCCATGTGTACCCATGTTGTACATGTTAGTATCACAGAAATTGCCACAAGAATGAAAAAAATGTATCACACATGCCTGTGGTAACATGTGTGATACCTTGTGGCATGAGATTAAAATTTCCTGTGGTACTTCTGTGAGCGTGTGATATACCCATGTTATTCATTTGGTAGTAATGAAAAATTATTCAATACAGGTTTGTAGCAGTTTTATTAACAGTTATTAGTTGTTGGTGTGTTGATTGTTGAGATCAAATTCCTTATACTTTTAAATTATATTTTTATTATTTGGTTGTTATTAGTTTATTATTAAGTATAGAGGATATATATGTTGTTGTTGTTGTGTGATTGTGAATCAATATCTATAACTTTAAATTATTTTTATTAGTTTGTTGTGTGTTATTATTTATTATGTATTAAGGTTATTATAATTATGATTATAATTATTATCATCAGATCATTTTATATTATTACATATTATTATTACATTCATTATTATTATATATTATTCATATAATTATTAATATTGATATATATTATTAGCCTGCTGTTATCAATCATCCATCATGCATCATATATCATTATATGTGTATGATTTTTTAGTCAATACCTTACTTTTTAATTTTTTTTATTATAATTGTGTTTATTAGTTTATATTATACGTTATTATAATTTCATTATTATTAGATTATTATCAAACATTCATTTTATTCATCATTACTATTATATGTGTTGTTTGTTATATTATTATTATTTTATTATATTATATTATTATTATTATTATTATTATTATTATTGAATTATTATTTTAGGACCTGCTGTTGTTGCGTGCGCAAAAACATAGGGTGTATGCCTGCTGTGATTTACTAGTACCCGCCAGCTGCATCACCCGGACGCGCGCTATTTTCGTATGAGGTATGCATTTTAAATAGTGCGGACCCCGCGAGCCGTAGCATCTCTGTTGCGGATTTGAAAGACACGGACATCGCGATTCAGAAATGTTTACTGATCTTGTCGCATTTTCTTCAATAAATTTCAGGCCAATATTGACAAAAATACATAATAAAATAATAATTTTGAAGTTCGAAATTTATTTTTGACGCAAATTTACAAAAATTGGCATTTTATTTTAATCTTCAATGTATAAATCTCGGTGATGAGTGTGATCCGTTTGTCGACATAGACGGTAACCGACTGCCATGCATTGTCAGACACAAGTACAGCGGCGCGGACAGAATCCCGTTAACTCGCAAATCAATATTATCTGCGAGTCCAAAAATCATGGTGCTACTATGGACACGAATTCCGTCATGAATTTCTTAAAATACATATCGCGATACTTCGCGTTTGGTCATTCAGATATCAGCCAGCGCCTGTAAATCAACACTGCAAAGTAACTATAACAATATGCATCACCGATCACGCATCCATTTTGCTTTTCCGTGTGTACATGCACAACGTACGTGCACTGCAATGAACTGCCCATTGCTTGATTTTGTCTGTTGTGCACAAACAAGCTCTGACGAAGTAAGAAATCGCCGTTTTTACGCAGTCGCAGGTCGTGCCCACAAATGTGCATGTTTTTATCAGTTGAATTTTTCAATTTTACTCGTCGGCCCTCCGTTAGCTTTTGCCGAAACTGAATATGCGGAGTAGGAGTCGGATTTTCCAATTCACCAATTTTTACTTCTAGATTGATTTTGTGTGCATTTTTTAGTAACATTAGCTGAGGAAGGCATTTTCAAAATTGAGAACTAACCAATGTTCTATCAAAAATATGTCCAATATATTGCAGGTTGTCTTCTTTTCCTTGGACAAGGTCACCATGGATAGACAAACACTACACGCTTCTGTCACACTGGCCATAAGCTTCATCTGCTAATACCCACAGATGAAGGGCAAGGGGTAACTGAGGCTCTGCGGGTTTATCCGCTGGATATGAGAAAAACAAATGTTACACAGGCGGGATCTCCCCATGTTTGAAATATTTTTCATAGTAATTGACTGCATCCTTGATCAAGCCAATACTGTGGAAATGGCGGGGCAGAGAAGGTTTATTATGTGTTTCTCGTGGTGAAACATCCGTTATATCCAAAGTCCTTCTTGGATAAAAGATGGAGTCAAAGAGATAAGCTTTAATTTGATACCAAATCAAAGCCATTTTACCCAGGAATAAACCCCCTGGCGATTGAAAAGTGAGATTACGCACAGAAAAGTTATGACCATTATTATTGACTTGTCCACAAGGTCAATGGATTGTGCATTGAACATCATGTATACCGTATAGCAAGAAAAATGCTTAGTGTGAAATGGCTGTGCTTGCGCAATTACAACATCGTATCCTTAATTTGAAAATTAAGCTTCATTTGAGTTAGACCAAAGCAAAGCTTCATATTCAGTCCTCTGTTACTTCGTAATGCTCGTAGTTCCACGATAGGCCTTGTAAGGTGTCTGCTCCACCATGTCATGACCCCTCGCGACATAGCAATGCTGTCATGCTGTTACATCACCATCAGTGGTCAACGATCCGACAGTCGCAGTCAAAATAAGACGTCAATTTTTGTCGCCAATTAATTAGTTGGGAATTTCTTGTGATGTTAAGTTAGTCGCTCCATAACTAGTCTTAGGATATTTCTACTTTCGGGCCTATATATGAGTGCCTTCAAATTTTCTATTCTCCCTGATGATTATGACTAAATAATTATTGATCATTGTGTACGCGACCGACATATTACGTCATTGGTATTCTCGTTCTTCATTATGAAGCATAAGGCCAATCCTGTTAGAGTCGATAGATCCACGGTATTTGAGAGCACTCACAATATTAAGGGTAAAGTTATAGAGTTCTCACTAAGATAAAACCACTCTATGTCAGGAAGTTTTTGTAAACGCGGCGATACTCGGTCCATGCTTTATTGCCCACTAAACGGTCACATCGAGAAACTAAAATAATGTAAGACCGTCTAAACTCAAGCAGGTTAAATGAGGTCTAATGAGTTATTATTGGGCCCTATGCACTTCTATTCATTCTGGAGATTTTTTTTGCAAATGAAAGTTCTTCTTCATTTCTCAACGCGACCATATTGTTGTCCGCCATATATTTGACGCAGTTTATTTTGGGGAATTGTTTTAGATGGGTTATTGTGTACTCATCGGAGATACTGTGCGATAGGCTTCTGCACCACCTCTGCAGCGACAGCTTGTTGATGGTCGAATGACCCAATGGCTGTGCGCTACGCAGAGCTAACAAACCAAGATTCATGCAAATGTCCTTATTGCGATAACCCGCACCGTGAGTGTGGCTGATGCAGTAAATTCGACATCGGCCGCCGGCGCTGCAACGAAGCCGTGCTAGAAGCCATCGCTAGTTTAGATTCTGAGCGACTAAACAGTATTGTAAAAAAAAAAAATCAAAATAAATATTTCAGTCAAGGTATCGGGGCAAAATCCTGTGACATTAATCGAAGAATATTAAATTCCAAACATCTGGTGTAAATTTGAAGGGAAGAGCTCATTAGGAACTTATGTCATATCTACGCTCAGATTTGTTTGTATGATTTACGCCATCAGAACTAGAAGTCATGGATTTATTACGCTTACTTGAGCATGCTACTGGAAAGGAAATGTATCTGGCCATTCATCATCCACGTGATAATCTACTGTCTAAATCCTTTAGGGGAAGGTAGGAAAGGCTCATTTTTTTTATTAACTAATTCGCCAGAACAGAAGGAAGGTGGGAAAGAGGTCATTTAGATTAATAATTTTCCAGGACAGACGGTTTATCTCTGTCTACATTTGGCTATGAAAAAAAATTGGCGGGCAAAAGAAAAAATGGTTTTTGGTCATCAGTGCGGCTCGGCCCGCTGCCGCGCTACGCTCCCTCGCACCTGGTCCGGATGCTGGCGTGGGTTGGAGCGCCGCGGTTCCCTGCAATTTGGGCCTAGTGAGCGACGGCGGCCCCTCTTCCTTGTTGGTGCGAGCGAAAGAGTTTTTCCCTGACCGGACGGAGCGCTAGCGGTGGTGTCGCGGGCTTCTCCTTAGGATCTTATCTCTGGGGCAGCCGCCCCTACGACACCCACGTCAGCTCGCAGCTGGACCTGAACATCCACAGTTCTGCTGCCAGCACTGCCGAAATCACCACAAAGTAGATTCTGCACAACAAAACTCTAACACTGTTGATACATGTGTTTCGCATAGTCTACCTTTAAACAGATATAGATAAATGTCCAAATTTATTGAAACATGCTGCTTCTAGTCTGCGATTACCCTGTCCACAGAACAAGCTTGCTCCTTTTTTAATGAGTGCGATCGCCACTAATGTGTGGCTTATGTGGTGCGTGTAGACACGCATTCGATGGAGCGTAGTGTGTGGTAGTAGAGTACTCCGTGACAATGCTGTGGCTCTGTTTCTTGCTCTGTAGATCGCTAATCTACTTCGTTGTCTAACCGATTAACTATACCTGCGTGACTAATAATGGGGTTACAACTGATTAAGGAGGATTATATTATTTATATATGTTAAAGCTTGTCCCAATTATCACATAGCGGCTTCGGTATTATATTGAAATAATATTTTATCCAGGACACTATAATAAGATAAAAAAAAATATTAGACACAAAAAAAATTTCCGATTAAGACGGATAGAGATCGTGACCATGGTGGTACATCACGACTCGTGAAATGAAAGGCTTTGCGTCCACGACTTCTATGATAATATGAGAAATTATCATGTTATCAGGAGATGACGAGTGATATTTGTATGTTAGAGTTTGAATGGCAAGAGCCACATACTAGTGAGTATGCAACAAACAAAATGTTGGATTTTCAGTTATTTAAATGCTGGCTGTCTGTATCCCCTGCCACAGTATGATTTTGTTAAAACTCTGAATACGCGCTTTTATGTTGTATGCATACAAAGTCTGACAGTGAATCTTGTAGATTGCTGATCCGACTCAGTGACAGTTAGAATATAAAAAGTTGTTAAATTGTTAGGAGTTGAAAGAACGTCAATGAAAACCAGCAGAATTTCATCGGGGGGATAACATGGGTCCACAGCTGACCAGCGCTGAGGGTGTGAATTCGAAGCTTCATAAACAATAAAAAAAAAAGACATGTAACGGACACTGAGTGAGAAGGATTACATCTCTACACTTATGGCTATATTATAAATTGATTATGACACTGACCAGATTCAGTGAGACGTATAGATTTTAGTGGCCACTTCACTTCACATACTAGAGTCGTCACTATCTCAATTGGTTAGCTTAGTTATAATAAGTAAGACCTGCGTTATATGAACTCTTTTTTGCTTGAAATTATACTAGACATTGCACTGGTCCATATTTGTTCTAGTTAACAGGTGCACCGCAATTCTGCCATTGTCCATGTGTTCGAATCCTAACAGAGTCCTTGTTAAAGAGAATTAATACACAGTACGGATTGATTACTTCTCAGAATAACATTCATTTTAATATCACCTGCCTTTCACCACCCTGTGAACAATATGTATCTCTATAAAATTCACTCATATACAGGGCAGGAGTAGTTGAAAAACAACAGAAGTATAACTTCTTTTGACATATCCGCCTACACACAACTCCCACGTGCTGACAAAGTACTACACGAAGATCAATATCGGAATAATGTTAATTGAACATGCCAATATCACCACTGCCACGCAACTGAGCATCAGTCGGTATCAACACTGCCAATTCCCTCAAACTTTTTGAATCTGTGCATATGATAGTGAACTTATTCCCCGACATTAAGCCAAATTTAGAATTAGCTCTGTCTCACCTGGAAAAGTGAAACTTAATGATCAATTTGAAATTTGAATTAAAGAATTTTCCATCATCAACTCATCACTGTTCTATTCTCTTAAGGTAAGGTAGTATTTGTCAGACTGATAAGGTAACATCTGGAGAGTAGGCTACATGAACATGAGTGACAACTAAAAAAAAAAACTGCTTTCTGAATTGAGTCTGTGCCATACTTACCCATAGAAGAATGTATACAGTAACTAATAAGTCAACAATATTTAGTCGTGCAACAAATTGCACTTCCAATGTGAATATAAAGTTCCCTTTTAATGTCTTTTTGTTTGTGTAGGTTGTTGCGTCGTTGTGCTTGTGCATTCCTTCACTTCATGGTTGCGCAATCATGGATCCAGTTGTCCAACATCCCAGTGCAAAATGGCATCATCGCACGCATCCGCTAAGAAGATGATTGTTTACCGTATTTTACAGCTTTGGATCTGTTCCACACGCAAGTCCATGAGCTCCCATGCAATAAATCTCCTTACAAAGACAGGTGAAATGAGAAACTGACAATTCATGTGATTGTAAAAGTCAGATGCTTGCAAGAAGTTGCTTTCCGTTCCATATAATTGTTCAGATTTGTTGAATGTTGTCCCTGTCAGCACAAAT
>JZLH01S0212094.1:0-11824 GCA_001188425.1 Eucidaris tribuloides
GTCTACTTGCCTTTGAAGGGTATGATGTTTATGTTCGCTCTATTATGGCAAAAACATCCGAGACAATATCGAAAAGCCAGTAAACGAACGAACGTTTAAGAAAAAATGATGACCGATCCTGCGTTTTTAAAGACAAGGCTTTATATTTAATGGACTTTCAATAGCAATGGCAATATTAGGAAAATTCTTCTTCTTCCAACAACATTGAAGAAAAAAGAATGAAAAAGAAAAATGAAAAAGAACGAAGAGTTAAGAAGAAGAAGGAGCAAGAAGAGAGAAGAAGAAGAAGAGAAAGAGAAGAAGAAGAAGAAGAGAAGGAAAGAAGCAGAAGAAGCAGAAGGAAGAAGAAGAAGAAAGAAAGAAAGCGATCAGGAGGAGGGAGGAGATAGTTAAAGAAGAAGAGGAAGAAGAAGAAGAAGAAAAGAGAAGAAGAAGAGAATGGAAGAAGAAGAATGAAGGACAGAGCAGAGAGAGAGAGGCAGTAAGTTAAAAGAAAGAAGAGGAAGTCAAGAAGAAGAAGAAGAGAAGAAGAAGTAATAGAAGAAGAAGAAGAAGAAGACAGAGATAGGAAGTAAGCAAGAATGGTAAGAAGGAAGAAATAAACACATGAAAAATCCACAGTGGCAGTGTTCGTGTGCGTTAAAGGGGACCAGAACAAAATGTTACGTTTTTTAAATCAGGGTCTGCTAATCAAGCCCGTGACTCGAGTCATCCTACAATGACTCGAGCAGTATTCCATTGTAGTCTCGGTTCCTAGACCATAGCAACTTTTTCCATCCCGATACTAACACTCCCTCTCTGACCTTTTTCTACCTTCAATCTTCCTAGTAAGAAATCCCGGTTAAGAAATCATAGCCTCAGAAAACTAGTCCTAGTTCAAGACAGTTAACTGATGATAGCAGGCCTAATTTCTTTAGGAAATAGGATAAGTTCTTGCGTCTGGAAGCCAGACTATATTCCATGACTCGTTCCCATTGACATTTGTACAGTTACTCGACTGAATCGACTCGACTTGAACCTTAAAATGATTCGACTCGACCCAAAATTTAGTGACTCGTTACAACCCTGGTTTAAATACACAATACGTGATCAGTCGTCAGTTCTTGTTAGTAATAGCAAAACATACACATACCGATACTCGTTGATTGTCTGTTGCCAAACACACGCAGTCAACCAATGAACCCAGGGGTATATTACGTTCCATTACATGCATTGCAAATATGTTTGAGTACAGAAAAGTCACGGTGAACAGATATACGATATTTGCATAATGATTCTCGAGTTAGCATTTCATTTGCCTAAAGCATGACGGGTTGATAACAGGTTTCGCTTTATCATAACAGGCGTATAATGAAAAAGCATCTTTATTGGCCTAAATACAGTGTACAAATACACTTACCTGCCAACCAGTACGATTTTTCCAGGGCAGTTCTGTCCTTTTTACAGTTACTAGGCGGTGCCTCAACAACAAAAACGTTGATTATAATAAGAATAGAACATGAATGACCAAAATGAATGAAACCAAATGCCTTGGTTACTACAATGATTTTAATACAATGCCCAAATTGAAATGGAAATGACGTGTTTACATTCACTGGTTAGTGACGGAAAAAGAAGTATGTTTTATTCATGTTTTTTTTTCTCATAAGAAAACTTTTGTTTAGCTGTTTCAAATATTGTTCTCATTCGAACTCTAATTTCATTTTTTCATTATGTAACCTTTTTATTGTTTACCGTACCACCAAATAACTGTAATAAGACCAGAACTGCCCTGGAAAAATCGTACTGGTTGGCAGGTATGAATACAGTATGTTTTTCTATTCAGTCCATTACAATCAAATATCCGCAAATACACACAGACCTTTCAAGGCATCTTTTAAAAATTTACGGGCTTTTCCACTTAAGAAAAAAAATCTGAGCTGCAAGAATGAATCCCCATCCTACTAAATGTCTTTGATAAGGTCTAAAAATGAAGCGCTGGGAAACATTTCAAAACGATAAAAAATGAATATCAATGAGCAACCGTTCCAGTCCATAGACGGCTGTGTTATGGAATTTTTGTCCCCAAGTACAAAAATTGCACATACTATGGCAGCGCAACCTTATGTACATTCAAATAGTATCTGGCTGATCAGATATCAAAGTTTGACTTTTTTTTTTTAAATGGGGCTTCCTCAATGCTAAACGGCGTCTATAAAGTGCAATGTTATTTTACGTTTGTTGGTAATACTGTATTTCAACCTCTTCATGTCTAAAATAACATTTGTACAAATTGATAAATCGATTGATTTGTGTACTTTTATGACCTCTCATGGTAGTACCAACCCTTTGTATGATAAGATAATCAGAGCGATAAATCGACTATGTCTATTTATAATCAGGATAAAACTTACGTACTGAATCAATTTTAATTAAATGAATAATGATGGGGTAAGGGGTGATAAGAAGAGGTCCAAAGATATCAACTGCATGTATTTATGTATTTCCCCCGCAGCTCGTGTATAGCTTACATTGTCGGTTTTATTTTCTTGGGTTTTTTTTTTTGGGGGGGGGGGAACGGGTTACAGACGATGATTCGTAATTTTGATGCGGGGGCCTGTGCGTTTTAGTGCTTTGGGAATTCAATCTGCTGGGTGGTAATTATCAAGTTAATATGTGTACACTAGTTTATTTTTAATTATTTTGTTACTTTCAATATCTGAAGTCCATGTTACATGTATTTGATAATCATGTCAGGTTGACCTGCTTGTTATTATTTTGATGTATCGTGTTTATTTCTCCAACAAAGTATATTTTTGGCGAAATTCACATGAAGTCAAAGGTCAATGACCTTTGTGTGGAAATTTCATTTCTACCCGTAACCAAAGATATGCAATTATTGTGAATGTTATGAAAGTTTACGTAATAACACTCATTTTCATGAAAATTGGTCACATTTCAGAGATCAAGGTCGGCAACTTTTTATGTATATATCCACGTATCACTATCCAGGAATGTCCAATGATGATATGAAATATACGTAGTCCGTAGATAATATTACCATGGATCGATAAGGGTCTACAGTGACAGTCCACCCGGAATCGCCTCCACGATGACTTATCTATGGGCATCCCCCATTTTCCCATCTGTAGTACCCTGTCTATCACCGTGGAGCTGGTCCATCCTGTTACGAAACTGACCGTAGAAAACTCCTTCCGAATCCGCATTCCAAAGAATCTGGTCAAGATCCGCTATTTTTTTATGGGGGATCTCTTTTTTTATGGGGGCATTCTCTTTCATTGGTACTTGCCATTGGTACTTTCATTGGTACTTACACTACATATCGTTTTGCCCTTCTACCATAATTTTGACAACTTGAAAAATTCATGAAACGTAATACAAAGAATGTGTTAAAAACAGTACAAGGCACTTCAAAACTATTAAAAAACAACATAAATATACTGATGAACATACAATATATTGCAATTTTGCGCGCGAAGTCCGTCGTTTTTCGGTTTTTGTTTTGTTTGCAAGTTTTCACTTTTGCTTCCCCTTCCCTTCAATCCAAGAAATGGATCGACACCCCTGGTATTTGCCCGTTTTCAGGTTAGTTTAATAGATCTCTATTAGAGTATTTAAAATAATATTGGATTATGATAATTCATTCACCATTCATCATTCACCTTTCCCTAATATCATGGGATAGGCATTTTCCTCCGCCGAGGAGGTTATGTACGCTTCATTGTTTATCTATCTGTTTGGTAACTAGAACATAAGGCCATAATATTTTAATATACTTGATTAGGTTGCTACTTTTCACATTATGTACTTTCTGGAGTTCAAACGGCTTGGGTTTTATATGTACTGTACCGTATAATATATCGCTAAAATTACGTTAATATATGATTGTATATCATTGAATCATTATTCCCCCTTTTTTTTACTCTTTTCAGATCCTGTCTGGGCGTGTGACGAGCTAGGAATCCTTGTTTGTGAAGAATGCAAGTCACTTCATGAGTCGATCACAAGACACGAATTTAAATCTATCCTGAAAACGGATGAATGGACGGAAGAATTTTGGCAGGTATGTATCAATATAAATATAATGACATAGTAGAATGGATGAAATTGAATATAAAATAGATATATTGTTTGGATTGTGCATTAGCATGCTTACATATAACACAACAATACTTTCAATAATAACAGCAACAACAACAATTACTACCACCGTCATCACCACCACCACCACCACCACATCAACCACGACAACTTTTGCTTCTTCTGCAACTGCATCTACAATATTATTACTGCCACTACGACGACCACTACTATCACTACTGTTGCTGCTGCTGCTGCTGCTGCTGCTGCTGCTACTACTACTATTACTGTATACTGCCACTACTACTACCACTACTACTACCACTACTACTACTGCTACCACTTCTACCACCACCACTACTACTACTACTACCACCACCACTACTACTACTACTACTACTACTACTACTACTACTACTACTACTACTACTCCTACTACCACTTTATATAAAACACACACACACGTCTGTATGTGTATGTGTGTGTGTGTGATGGGGTGTGTGTGTGTATATGTGCGTGTGTGTGGGTGTGTATGTGTGCGTGTGTGTGTTTGTGTTGGTATGTGTGTGTGTGGGAGAGAGAGCGCGCGCGTGTGTGTCTGTGTGTATGTGATTGTGAAAAGAGTAGTAAAAATAACACAACTCTGAACAGTTATTTCTAGGCTGAATGTGCTGTGGAATGTACCAGCATATCAACTTGCGAGAGTAGTTTCAGATAATTGGTTGTGTGATAAATACCGCGCGGCATACAGGGATCAGTCAGGGGATTTCCCCTTTTATTCAGTTGAGAGTTGCCTTGCAAACCAGCTTCCACAGATACAGGTTCTGGGAGATATGCTTACAAAACTTCAATCCGGTTGTTGAAAAAGACATTTCCCCGTGACTGTATAAGCCTACCCGATCATACTTTTGTCATACAAATTCGTAAATCGTGACCGCCACGTACGCATGGCTGACCCGCCAGGGTGCCGAAGTTTTTGGACCACGCATAACTATGTATGTTTTTCGTTTCGCGCCCAAATTACTACCATTACATCACAATAAAAGCTAATTACGTAAACCCAGGATGAGAAAACACATCTGAAAGTAAGACTAATGAAGAAAGGTGTAGAATCGTTTCCGATTTTTTTAATTTTCTGAAGAAGATGGTTGTATCTAAGTTAGTGAAAGTAAAAGGGGGAAATGTTGTTTATTAGCAAGAGAATCTGTCAAATTGAATACGTAGGCTCCTGATGGGAGCGACGAGTGCTGAAAGTGCTACTGTACTCCAGGATTTTTTTCAGAGGCATAACACATAACAACTCCAAGAATTAGCAACCGTATTATTTTGTCAAATCTGATTATGTGATTATTGAATAGAATAATGCTCCAACTTTTGGACTTTTTAGTGGCTGAAAAACAAGTCTACCCTGTTCATACAAAGTGTCTGTATCTATCCCATTTTTTGAATCTTTGATGACAGGAAAAGACTGGAAAAATACACCAACACAATTTTGAAAATTTCGGTGCCTGGTTAAGCCCGAGGAAGCGCTCCATCAATTCTTGATCGCACCGTAATGAAAATATGAAAATTGAGGTACCCGAACCAAAAGTTGGTATGTCATATTGAGAAGCTAGAAGAATAATGCAACAACAACAACAACAACAACAACTTATAGTCCAGGGGCGGCACTAGGGGGGGGGGGACTGAGGAGGTGACCGCCCTATTGTTTTCAAAGTAATTTAAATTACGGAGATTTTACTGTTTTTCGAAACTTTCGCCCACTATTGTTGTTGATTCGGCTAGTGTGTGTTTTTTAGCATGCACAAAATGCTTTTTCTTTGTCGTCGGCCTCCTCATGCCCTCACTTGTTCGATCCTATTTGGCTTGTAGTTTGGCTGGTAAACATTTTGGCGGGCAAGAAATGCTTTTCTCGTAGTCGGCCCCCCCCCCCGTCCCCCATCCTCTTGTCGGATGCTGTTTGGCTTGCAGTTTGGCTACTTACTTTCTTTTTTGGCAGGCAAAATATTCCCGACGATGCAATATTTTGTCGCGTTTCTCATGGCACTTAACTTTGCTTCCATTCAGGCAAACTGTGTCTTATCAAAAGACTTGAATTCAGTTAAACCAGGTCAAGAACAATACTAGTAGTTACAGATCATCCGGTCACACTGAACTCAATAAGCGGAAGTTACGGATGCCAATTCAAAGATCACATTTTTCTACAGGAATTCCTGTCTGGCAAAAACAGATATTCTGTATAAAAATATTTAAATCATAGGAACAATTTACCGTAGTGAAAGTTTGAGAAAAGAAATCAGACAAATAAAATTGAAGACAGTTTTTGAAAAGTCTGATATTATTACAAAATCAGCAACATTGTTGCATTAATTGTGATCAACCCTCCATGTATTATGCATATGCTGCTTGCTGTCCTCCTGTAATTTAATTTTCAGTCACTGCTCATAGATATACGTATTTTACTGCTGCCAAACACAATATACATTTGGTTGTATTGATAAAGTAATAAAGTGATCTATTTAGCAAGTTCATTTCTTCATTATATAATGCATAACTTTGCCTTCAAGTGGAGATGACCGTTTGATATTTCACCCGAGCTGCAGTGATGTAACTGAAAGCTGTGTCTCGAGCCATCGTGACTCAGCCCCAACATTGACCCAAACAACATCGATGACAAACACGAAACTATAATCTCCATCCCTGGAAGATGAAGTCCAAGAGCCTGTCGTCGTCGAAAATGTTTTTGGGTCTTCAAAGACGTCCCTTTTCCATAAAACATTCCTTTTCCCCACAGAAAACACCCCTTTTAGTAAAGGAAAATGGGTACTGATGAGAGCGGTGCTATTGCGAACTTGACGACCCTTTTTTTTTGGGGGGGGGGGGGCTTGTCGTATCGACGTGCACCATGGAAGAGTTTCACTTCGGGCTTCATGACCCTCAACTATAGGCGTACGTAGGATTTTGCCAAGGGAGGTGTTCATCCACGGCTAAATCCTAGGTTCAACATGTTTCCCGGTCACGCAAGCCGGCGAAAACACGCTCGGGGGGGGGGGTGGGGTAGTGACGAATTATTTCCCCAAATCCAAGGTCAAAATCCAACACCCCCTTTTTTCGTAAGAAGGGGGTGATATCGTGAAAAAGGGGGGTGTTTCGGGGGTGTTAACACCCCCTTTGGCAAAAGGGGGGTGTTTGAACACCCCAAACACGCCCCTGCGTACGCGTATGCCCTCAACCCCCTTCTTTTTACATCGATTTGCACCATTGAAGAGCTTTCCTTCGTACTTCATGCACTTCATGTCCTTTTTTGCTTGTTGCATCAAGAACTTTTCTTCGTACTGCATGCCCTTTTTTTATGCCTCCGCCCCGTAAGGGAGCCGGAGGCATTATGTTTTCGGGTTGTCCGCCCGTACGTCCGTGCGTCCGCACTTTCTTGTGAACAAGATTACTTAAGTACCGCTGGAGTGATTTTAATGATACTAGGCAAGGATGAATTGATTAGATTTTGGGACAAATCCGTCAAGAGTCAAAGGTCAAAGGTCAATGGACTTTGCCCCAAAATGCCATTTTCTGCCTATAACTCCAGTTAAGAGTGTTTACTGTTGATATAATTTGGTGGTTATGTTAAGAAACAAAAGAAAAATATTTTGGTTGAGTCACAGGGGTCAAAGGTCAAGGTCAAGGGTCAAAGGTCGAATGCAACTTTGTCCAAAATGCCATTTCTGCCTATAACTCCATGTTAGGAGTGTTCACTTTTGATATGATTTGGTTGTTAGGGTTGTAAGAAACAAAAGACAAATTATTTGTATGAGTCACAGGAGTCAAAAGTTCAAGTCAAGGGTCAAATGGTGAATGAACTTGTCCAAAAATGTCATTTTCTGCCTATAACTCCTAGTTAGGAGAGTGCTTACTGTTGATATAATTTTGGGTTAAGGTTAAGAAACAAAAGACAAATATTTTGGTAGAGTCACAGGGTCAAAGGTCAAGGGTCCAAAGGTCAATAGCCACTTTGTCCGAAAATGTAATTTTCTGCCTACATGTATAACTTCAGATAGGAGTGTTCACTATTGCTGTAAATTAACAGTTCGGTGTAAAAATAAAAGGCAAATATTTTGGTAGAGTCATAGGGGTCCAAGGTCTAGGTCAAGGGTCAAAGGTCAATGAACTTTGCCCCAAAATGCCATTTTCAGCCTATAAAATCAGTTAGGAGTGCTCACTGTTGATATAATTTGGTGGTTAGGTAAGAAGCAAAAAAAATATTTTGGTACAGTCACAGTGGTCAAAGGTCAAGGTAATGAGTACATCTGAAAAAAAAATGACAAATAATTTCATGCAGATGAATAGGTCAAAGGTTGAGGTAAGATGACTTTGTTCTGAAAGGTTATATTTAGTATTTGGTCTGTTGAAGGTCATTTGTCAGTAAATTATTCCCATCATCTTTACAGTTACTTGGTTCCTTGAAAGTCGATAGCGATCATACTATGAGCCAGTTTTATGTGCTACATGTATAGCGGGCGGAGGCATACCCATTGACTGCGCGCAGTCGAACTTTTCTAGTTGCTTTTTGCATCAATTTGCATCAAACAACACTCGATTAAAAAAAATCAGGGTCGCCTATGTTTGAGCAGAATATCCGACGATTACACGGGCTGATCTTTCGGACTATGGAAGATGGTGACAATGCGGTATAGAGTGGAGGTGGCACATCGTATTGGAAAATGTCAGATTGTACGGAAGTCTTAGAATAATTTCTACAGGTATTGATGATGTTCTCCGCTCGACCACAATATTTTGTTGTAACACCCTATATACGTTAATATGAGAATTTGAGCTTATTAACATTTTTCTTGTTTTTTGTGTTTTTGTATTTCGCTCAGAAAATGGAAGCGACCAACAATGTGAAGGCGAATAAATTCTACGAAAATCGTGTTCCAGCCGGATACCAGAAACCGACAAGGTGCTTCAGGAGGTAAGAACGTGTGGACTTGACATTCATGGAAAGAATGATTTCTTCCAGTTTTGTTTGTTTTTTCCAAAGAGGATTTCAGAAATTTGACGAGAAACGGGATATAGCTCCAAAAAATAGTCATTCTTGGTAGAAGAAATAAAAGAAGATCAAGTGATCTGCAGGATGAGAGTCAGGGAGTATGATGCTGCTTCCTGGAAGTGTCGAGGAAGAGAGGAAGAGGAAGAGATGGGGACTTATCTCATATTTGACATTTGAGCATAATATGAGAATGTACATGTTTTCCTGGTTTTAGCGTGTAGAAGATGCGTGGGCAATGTTGTTTTAAGATTTCGAGAAGGATGTATATGCGTATATTACTTAGAGGATAAGATCGATGGAGTTCAAGGACCTTACTTGAGGCGCTGTGGCTGACTGGGTAAGGCCTTGGACTTCCCGACATTGAGACCCCGGTTCGAAACCTGCCACGGCCGGCGTTCGTGTCTTTGGGTAAGACACTTCCCCCGCATTGCTCCTCTCCACCAAGGAGTACAAATGGGTACCTGAAAGGACTGAGAAAATCATTTGTGAATGACTTAGTGAGCGCCGAACAGGCTGCCGGTGCTAAGGAATACTCCCCAGGGAGTGAAGATGGGGCACATTAATGTGCAGGCTTGACATGGGTCCGATGATGAGGGAGTAATGTGTGACGTCGTGTGAGCATCAGTGATACAAGACGATAAACGCCGCACCTTTCACCTTTACCCAAAGACACTATACCATGACTTGGACTCGAAACCAGAAACACCTCAGTAATACGTCAAGATCTTAGATGTATGACATTTGCTCTGGCGATTACTTTATACATTAACCCTAAGCTTAACCCTAACCCTATTCTGAACTGAAAACCTAAATGACAACTTTAATTAATCCTAACTCTTTGCCCGCTGATTATTGTCACCGGAGCAACTGTCGCCAGAGCAAATGTTTTATGCTTTTATGAGCTACCCTTTTTGACATACCCAACCTGAATAATCTCAATATGAACGAAATTTAGTCCATTACATATGTCATTTATATATTATTTGAATATATCGTTTTTCATTTATGTGTATGGGTTTATAATTCATTTGAAATGAAAATGAATGAATGAAATGAATAAAAAGGAAGATACTTGGCGAGATGAGAGCATTTACGATGCTGAATCTTGACGTCGAGTTAATCGCTCTAAAAGATGCTTAAACGGGGGAGAAGGGGAGGGGCAGCTCAAGAGATTTAAATCACAAAATAAAAATCTCACATGGTATAACACCCATTAAAAATACCCGTTATATGGCATATATTTTCACAAATTGAGCCCAATCATCTTTTTTTTTCATGACCTCTGGCGTAAATGTTAACGATTTTACCATTAAGGAATTTGTATGTTAGCACAAAAATCTCTGACCTTATATAGCGGAAAGTGTTTATATTAGAACACACGTACTACCTGCATTTTACTATTTATCCGAATAATACACCATGCAGTTACGATATTAAAATACCATGCACTACGTCATATGACCACGGCAATAACGTTATAAGATTATTTTCATCGTTATCAGATATGCAGTTTCCTCACCTTTGTGGTTATTTTCGCCATACGCCACACCTACGCGTATGAAGTAACTGCAGATTTTTTAAATGTATATATTTATTTATTTTTGAATGTCGCGAAGAGTAAAATATAGATGAGAACGATTATAACTACGCTTAAAGAAAGTTTTTCGGTAGTCTTGCTGACGTAATAATTATGAGATATGGTTTTGTGTGGGTTTTTCTGCGATATCGTGTACTCGTGCATACAACTATATGCACATAGCAACAAATCGATTAGGCCTATATACGTGTCTCGTACATGGGACAAAAATAGAGCAGTTCGACTGCGCACAGTCGATCTGAATTCAAATGCCTCGTGCATGTATGTACCCAATCTGATCAGACGTTCTCATGTCACCGTGGTAATGACCTCAAATCAGACATGTGCAAGGGTTTGTGATCTTTGACCTTTCAACTCCGAAATTTAATCAATTCTATGTTGCCTGATTAACACTTAATTAACACTTAATTCAACTATGTTACATTAAATTCCAGTCAGCTTTTCATACGTTATCGCGGCAACGTGTCCAAATCAAATATGTACGGGGCTCTGTGACCTTTGACCTTTGAAATCCGAAATTAAATAAATGATTTCAATAATTTCAAATCATTTTCCCTTCATAATACATATTAAACACATGTTTCATTGAAATCGGCTCATTCAAGAGTTGTCGCGGTAACGAGCCCAAATCACTCACAAATTATATCCTGTGTCCATTGACTACAAGATCTAATCAGTTCATCTTTGCATGCGTTACATAAGTGACCACAGTTTCGTTAAAATCTGATCACCGGTTCTTAAGTTATCCTGGTAACAAGAATTGGTAAGGGACGGACGGATGGACAGGTGGACGGACGGAAACCAGTGGGATGGATAGCGATGAAAACATGATGCCTCCGCACCGACCTCAGGCACCAAGCTTCGATGCGGATGCATCATAAAGCGTGACATTATCTTACATGTTTGACGAAATATCGTATTAACGCAGTTCATATCTTTTTCCACCGACTACTTTACCACGCATCCGCTTGCATTTGACGTTTCATGCCACCTTTTTTTTTTCTAACTGGGCATATTTTGAACTGTCAACGCCACCCATGAATTAAAAAGAGGATATTATTTTAGTTTCCACAGCTTCTTTCACCACTGGTCCTACTTTGACA
>JZLH01S0212094.1:12801-29573 GCA_001188425.1 Eucidaris tribuloides
GGGGGCGTTTTAACGTAAATCCAAAAATATATTAGACTCATGTCTTGTATACATGAATTTGATTGATTGAAAGAGAGTGTTCACGATGGACAGAAGGTAAAAGCCACCATGTTGCTATTTTATGAAGTTAATTTAAACACAGGTTTATATGCAAGAGGCCCAGGGTAACTCCAATCCTTTTGGATTCCAGGGATCGGCAGGTTTAGCGTAAACTCTAAAAATGTTAAATCAACATTTAAAATGGCCGAGGAGTGACCACACTTTAATGTTGCATTAAACTTTTAACCAGCTGCATAAATGTTGAATCTAACTGGATAAGAGGATAAATGCACAAATTTTAGAAAGTGTGGTCAATACTCGGCCCTTTTATTAATTGTTGATTTAACATTTGATTTTTTTAGAGTGTAGTCTTATTTAGTGGGGAAATTACTTTGATTAGTCACTGCCTTGAATTAAGACCAGTGTAGCATCGCAGGCTGCAAGCTGCAGGCGCTTGTGGTAGGAGGAAGAAAATGTCGCAAGGTCTGGACCCTAGACTATAAGCGATTGATGAAAGTTGTCACGCGATGAATATGGTCGCAAAATTCTGAGAAAAAGTAAAACAAACAAACTTAACAAAAACAGACCTCCAGAAAACGCATATAGGGCTATAATAATTAGCATTTTTATGAGAATTTTTCACCATTATACACAATTAGAGTTACAGGTATTTACTTTGAATTTGCAATAAATAGAAAGAATGGAAGTAGGCCTCAATAGGCTCAATTGTAGTTCATAGTCATACATTTCATCTTAGTTTTACAATTATTATCAGAAAATACTGTACCAGTGAAATGTGTTGTGTAGCTTTCCGTGGAATCAATTTCTCTCGGGGCTGGAGATTAATTCAATATTGACAATGATTAATGAATGTTTCTCCTTCAGTAAACAAATCAAGACAAATCCTTCGAGTCCGAATATATAATCTTGCCAGAATGTATATTAGTATATGCTTCAAATGATTTGGTTCTTGATGCATTATTTGTTACTTATCCCAATCACCTCACTGCCTTCTAATAAACATGTAGTCTATCCATTGCTTTCCAACGGATGATACATGAATCACATCTGGAAATCAGTACAGTTTAATGGCTGCATAAAATTCTAATTTGATTTTAATTTTAGCACAATTATTCTACAGTTTTATTCTCGCCCCGAGGCTTTGTGATACGTTGAGATCTTAACAGAAGCAATGTTTTTTATTGTAGTTTCGTGATTAGCCCTTTCTGGGGACTGCAAATCACGATCACGGTATGCATATATAGGTAGAGCAATGCCTTGCTCACTACGGTAGTTCGGGAAATCACTCATTGAAGATGGCAATCATGAAGTGCCTGTGTTAGTACATTACTTAAAGGACTACTACAATGGGTAATTCAACCACTGACAGCATAAAATCATGATACTATATAGTATCTATGATAAAATCTGGTCTGGAAATTGAGGGCGGTGAAAAGGGGGAGGGGCTGGTGGGGGTGGGCGTAGAGGGCAGCGGCCCCTATAGTATTCAAAGTAATGAAAATCAGGGGTAGTGTGTTTTGGAAAATTTCGCCCACTATGATTTTGGTCGTTTGGCTGTGAAAATTTTTGCTTGTCAGCCCCCATGCTCTGATAATTCGCACAACAAAGAGAAAAATTATGACTATGAAATTTTCACAGCAGAAATTTTGTTGTCAAAATTTTGGTCATCAAGAAAAGATAAATATGACCCAGAAGAGACCCTTCGCTTGTCCCTGTTTATCAACTGCTGTAAAAATGTGTCCAAGTCTAGATTCTTTATTGTGATGTTAACGAGGAGAAAGCAAGTTTTTTAAGTTTAAATGCTTTACTTCCAAGGTACATGTATATACGGTAACAGTTTACTTGATTCTGGGAGCATCGTGTCGTGAATTAAGGACTACTTCCAATCTTGGCATGTCCCTGAATTGTGGAAACATCGGTGCCACACTCATTTTATGGATCAAAAGAGGGTTCTATCTCTCTCGACAGTGGTTTACACGACACCGAGTAGAAACCCCCCCTCATACTCAAAAGTATTGCAACAATACCAATATCAACGACATACATTTGACGTTGAAGGGGTCTTTCTAAAATGATTCCTAACTCCGCTTTATTGTATTGAAAATTTACAAATTTTTTTTAAAATAAAATCATGAATATACTTTCTCGTTCCTTCACCCAAGGGGCACCAGATTATTCAATGGCAAAAGCGCGCCCCACGACAGAGGGGATGAAACATAAATTCTTACCATTTTTTTGCTCCCGTAGGGGTGGATTGTTATTAAACACTAGCCAATCTGTAAGTCGATTTCAGATAACCAATGAAACGGTTTTAATAGTTTGGAAAGACTTCCAGCAAACAAAAAATGTCACTAATTATCCTCTGAAGGGCTCTGCAGAAGAGACCACACCCGTCGAAGACGAAGTGACCTCCTATCTTCATACAGACAGTGATAAGGAGGAAACGCGCCATATTTTAAGACCAAGACCTCTTCAAGATATACTTTCTTCTTACTCTTTTCTATTCTAAAGGCAGTTTACTATTGTAAACTCTAAAATATACTTTCATGAATCTTCTCGCTACACTGGATATAATGATGCGAAGAAAAAAGCAACTATCTTTTATGAGTAGCCTTATCCTCTCTGTCACTGTCTTATGAAGATAGGAGGTCACTTTCGTCTTCGAGGGTGTGGTCTTCTTTCGAGACCCCTTCAGAGAAACACATTGATATTTTTTGTTTGCTGAAGAGGTCCTTTCACGCCATCCAAACCGTTTCATTGGTAGTATGAAACCGAATTACTAGGCTAGTGTGAATTAACGCCCCACCCCTATAGGGAGGCGAAAAAATGTTGAATTTTATGTTCCATCCCTTCTGTCGTGGGCACACCTGCCTTTAATAATCTCTCTGCCTTGGAGAAGGAACGAGAAAGTATATTCATTGATTTCTTTTCAAATATATAGTTTGTAATTACCAATAATAAACGGAGTTAGGACATCATTTTAGAAAGACCCCTTCAACGTAAACTGTATGCGTTATAGTGTATGTTGCAATACTATTGAGTAGGGAGGGTAAACATTTGTGTGTGTGTGTGGTGTGTGTCGTGTGGTGTATCGTGTTTCAACTGTATGTGTGTGTGGTGTTGTGAATGTGTGGTGGTTGTTGTGTGGTGGGTGCTGTGTGTGTGTGTGTGTGTGTGTGTGTGTGTGTGTGTGTGTGTGTGTGTGTGTGTGTGTGTGTGTGTGTGTGTGAGTGTGTTGCCTGATCGTTTTCATGTCTTACAGAATTCAAATGAGAGTGGCGCTGGTAGTAGAATTCAAGAATTCAGGCTATATTGTCACGAATAATAAGCGTCCTGGTTGTCGTGACCTCAAATGAATATTCCACTATAAAATGCAGATTTCCCCCCTTATAATGCAAGACTATAAGTATATTTTACGTCATTGCTATACCCTTAGCAAACTTCAAATCCTGTCTTGAAGTTTAAGGTAACCTTTATAGCAAAGTATACATAAAGGATTAAGGTTCCATACAACATTGAGTAATGTGTGCAGTCACTTTTTTTTTGTATTTCCTGGTGGTTGCCAGGTCTACATTACATTCATTTTTAAAGAAGTGTCGATTAAGGAGTGCAAGTCACTCAAAGATTGCAGGTCTCGAGGTCACGAATTTTCAGCATCCTGATTGCGATCGACCTCGATTGAATGAAAATTCTAAACTATACCTGCATGCAGATTGTTATGTGTAAGACTATTATATCTAGCGAACTTGAAATCCTGTCATGAATTTAAAGCTAGCCCTTTCAGCAAAGTATAATACATTGTATGTCAACTGTGCATGAATAAAAAAAAAGAGATAAACACGATAAAAGTACAAATGTCCGTAACGGTCACTGATAGTGACGTTATAATGTACATGAGTATTGAATTTGATGCGTGATATGAAACGGTTGAATATTTTGAATGATCTTGGAAATTAAAGAATGTGAACAAATTCATTCGCAGAAGGTGTTTCATGCTAAATTGAAATACATTGAAGAAATCATTAAAACGTATTGGAATATTTGGAATATTTATATGGGTCGTAACAAGAAAACACTGAAGTAAACTAACGTTGAGTGACACAGATTCAATTATTCCTTACTTCATCTAAATATATTTTTGCATTTTTCCTGTTTGTAGTGCGGAACACTTTCTATTCATATATGTTTTAGAGATGATAATATGTAACCATGGATTATTTAGACGTAATTTCATTGGCGATCATTATGCAATCTTTTTTTTTTCATTTGTTTCAGAGCATTTCGAGAAAACTGGTTGGTAGCAAAATATATCAAGAGATACTTTGTCGATCAGGGTGTAGTGCCCCGAGGCAGCAGTAGAAGACCTAATTATCTGATTGGTCTCAAAAAGGGGTATCTATGGAAACGAGGCAGAGATGATAGCATGTTTCAGAGAAGATGGTTCCTGGTGTCTCGAGACGGCGCTTCATTGGTGTACTATTCCGACGCCAATGTAAGTAGTTAAAAAGTCATGTATTTCGGCGAATAATGATTATACTCACCCATTTCGTACAAAGAAGAAGAAAATAAAAGTGTCGCAGTTTGTGAATACATCATGTTGAAGGTCCAACTCCAAACGTAATACTGTGACAGAAAGTATCTTTTCCCGATCGCAACTTATCACTAAGAATGATATAGTCTGAAAATACTCGTAAATATTCATGAAAATACTTTCAAATTGTACGGTTTTATGTCTCATTTCATTATGTTTCTGGAACGTTTTCATGAACATTTCACAAAGAAAATACGTGTACGTGTAATATAATGAAACATTGAGTGCATTTTTATTTCGTGATATATATATTACGAATTCTCATAAATAATGGACAACATAAATTGTATTTTCTTTCCTGGAGATTTTAAGGGGGTTGTAGGAATTGATAGAAAAAGCAAGCTTTGAAGGCGTAACAACCCTGGGAAAAACTATATAATCTATTTTCTTTCTTTGTACAATACATAAGATGCAATTGCGTGTGAGGGACTGGGGGACATGAATTATCAACATTTTGGGGGAAATCTATAAATATCAAATTATTTATGATGGCATTGAAGATTCTTAATCGTTGACATTATGAATGAACATTTACGTCATCACACCAAATGCAAGTCCGTGGATTGTTTTACGACATCCGTCAATAAAACTACTATCCCGCATATCTGCAAAGGACATTGCATGGTATAACATCAACAAGAAGATGAAAATACCCACATTTCATTTCATTGTAATGTATTCTTGTCCCTTACCAGTTTCTATTCTTTACACATCCTTGATACCATAAATCGGGGATATAGAGTTTAAATTAAGCATTTGCACGGTAAATGCTGGGCAATTAATTGTGTTTATGAACAGTTAAAATGTTTTCATTAAATTGAATGTCTCAGATTATTAAAAAAAAAGTACACCCGTCGAAGTTCATTGTCTAAAATAAACTTCATCGTGATAACTATCATTGTTATCAATGGTTACTTGATGATTCAAGCAACTTTTACTTTCATGACATCAGACCGTGCCAACGCAACATTTTTAAAACAAGTTTACATTTTTGTCCATCCAGATTACTTAACTACTATAGATAAAGAGAGTGATGATTTGTGGTTTAAAGCCAAAAATAAGACCTGCTAATCATAATAAATATACCCATTTTAAACTAAATTTATCTTCTTATTCATCATGTTATTTCACGTTATGATCCCAAACCCCAGCACCAATCATTTTCGAACTATTTTTGCGTACACGGTGGAAAAGAATATGGAAAATATTCTACTTCTGATATTTTATCATATGAATCGAAACAAATATTTATCAATATTTTTCATGACAGTTTATATCGAATTCAGAAGAAAAGTCAGCACAACAGAAAGGAGCCATAATGATAGCATATTATTAACTATGACGTATTAAATCACATTCCTCAAAAAAATTATATTATTACAAAAGTAATTTAAAATTAATACATATCAATCGAAGCTACAGACAAAATCTTAGTATAAACAGCATTTATAATTTCGATCATCATCATGTAAACAGCATATACCTACTCAAAGTATTTCAAATATAAATTTACGTGGTCATAACTGTTACGTCCTCTGCGAAGTTAAATTATCGAAGAAAACTTAGACACTGTAGCCAATTGTTTTGGTATTCACATAAACAAAATAAGGACAGCCTGTACACTGTATTATTGAAGTAAAATTAGGTGCTTGTTAATATGTAGTGCGTATTACAACATAATTCTCCCGTACTTTAGAAGAAATTCCTAAATTTGCAAATTTGACTTCATATTCAAATATATTTCAGATTCATATAACCAGCTTTGAGTGCTATGACAAGAATGATACAAACGAGCAATCATTCATTCAATCAACCCATCCATCAATCCATTACGCACACACCTACCCAATCAATCAATCGATCAACCAATCAATCAATCTATCTATCCATCTATCAATCAATCAATCAAACAATCTATCTATCTATCTATCTATCTATCTATCAGCCAGTCCATCCCACAATCATTCATTCACTTATTCCATCATTCCATCATTCCATCATTCCATCAATCATTCACTCATTCACTCACTCACTCACTCACTCAATCAATCAATCAATCAATCAATCAATCAATCAATCAATCAATCAATCAATCAATCAATCACGTAACCATAAAATGAATCAATCAAGAAAACAAATAATTAAGCAATCACACAATCAATCAACTAATCACTCAATCAGTCAATCAATCATTTAATCAACTAGTCGAGAAATCTCGAAATCGTACGATCAATTTAATCAATCAATCAATTAATCAATCAATCAACCAATCAATCATTCTATCAATCACACAATCAAATAACATATACACCAATCAATCAATCAATTGAATTCCACATTGTTTTTTCTCTAGGAGCAATCTCGTAGAGGAGACATCAGCCTTACAGATGTCCACGTTTGCTTGGCTCCTGAAGATAAGATCCAGCATCCCAATGGTCTTCAACTCATTATTGATGAGAACAAGAACAACACCAGGATGATCTATCTATACGCAGACCGAGCAGAGGTGAGATGGTTTAACCCTTTGCATGCTGTGTTGATTTCTAGCAAAATAATTGGTATAGGTTTTTTTGGTGTGATTTTTTTTTCAAAATAACTCAAATCAATCTGCTAGACGTAATTCCACAGTTGTAAATTCGTTTGTTAGAGGAGCTGCCGGATTCTTTGCGCTCGAGAGTTGTTGAACCGTTACAAACATGGATGATGATGATGATGATGATGATGATGATGATGATGATGATGATGATGATGATGATAATGATGAAGATGGTGATAAGAAGAAGAAGAAGAAGAAGAACAACAACAACAACAACAAGAACAAGAAGAATGCACAAGGCAAACTGAACATTGTGGGCTGAATGATACCCTTTTGTACTACTACTACTGCTAACACTTATTATTATTATTATCATTATTATTATTATTATTATTACTATTATTATTATTATCAGTATTATGATTATCATTATTATCATCATCATTATTACCTTTATCATTATTATTATAATGATGATTCCACACATATATCAGCGGTAATGTTAGCAGCTGTTTTTAACCCTTTGGAGTCAGGGCTATAGAGAGGAAAATTATTATTACGGTTGGGTAGGTAAAAGTTTACAGCTGTGACAAAAGTCGACGTTGGCATTCAAAGGGCGTGATGAGCTTCACTTTTGTTTCACCTTGTACGCGACGAATTTTTTATGACGTCCAATAATTGTGGCAAGAAATCCTATAGTTTCGTGCACTGACTCCATATTACTCACTTAAACGACTGAAGGCATGGGTGAAGATATAGCAAATATGTCATCTTAAGCCTGACACCATTGACAAGGTTTGACAAAATTGTCTCATCAATCTTACTTGAAATGCCAAGGTAATGACAAGTATTGCCAATTCAAACATAGCAAAGCATCACTACAGGATAATTATAGTATCACTTCCATACTTCCTGCTCGATGTTGCGTGCGAAGAAAGTTAACTTTCGAAATGGGAAGCCCGTAAGTGGTCTACATTTCCTAGAACAGTTTTCTTTTCTCGCGAGATATCGCCTTATATGACTCTTATGTGTTATTATTATCCACCCTTGATTGCAACCCGATTCCTGAAGGTCCTCATGTTGAATATTAATGTCCGCTTCTCAAGTACGTGAAATAACATTCTTAAAGGTATTACTTCTCCTTGATTTACAAAGGTAAGAAAAACAGTCAGGTTGGGTGGCAGAAGATTCATAAGAAAACTACAGCCAATTATATATCAGTCCGACCAAAAGTATGTGAGATATTGCAAAAAATTATTTCAACAGGGCATAATGGAATACCCGTGGGGCTTCTCGTTCATAGCATCTTGTATTTAAAAATATGCATAATAATTTATGTAGTCCTTATGTGCATTCCTGCACCAGGGAATAGCAAAAAAGTTGAAATTACAAAGCTTAATCTGTTTTACCCAATGATATGTAGGTGTGGTACCCTTTATTTTGTTTTTATTTTTAACGACTCATATTTCTTTTGAAATTCATTTCATTTTCTGCTCTGGTTTTTATGTGAAAATTCAGGGCAGGGGGCAGATTACCTCTCCCCCTGCCTTCCCCTGGAGCCACCCCTGATCGTATTGGCTAGAATTTTGAATAACTTTCTAAAACCAGAACCAAACACTTGTGACAATTGTCAGATTGTGGGATACAAATTTTCAACCACAAAAAAAAAGCGAAAGTGTGTAATGAAGTGCCTCCTGCGTGGGAATTCCACAGGATGAAAATTATCTGAAAAAACAGTTGACAATTTAAAATCTACTCGGTGTTACCATTACCTTTGGCACTTTTTGTGTGTTTACTTCCGTGCTTACATGTTGGGTAGGAACCGGGGTTGAGTTTGGGGCAATTGTGTTACGTTGTTTTAAATTTATAGCTTGCTTTTTTATAAGTAATCCTTGTGTTTGTATGTATATATTTGATTATCTGAGTAGTACATTTAAAAACAAGTAAGGTTTTAGTTGATCAGACCATTATTGTTTATCATTCTTTCAAAAAGTAGACCCCTGTGTATACAGGGTGATTGATAAAAAAGCAACACAATAGCCTTTTTTACCCTCAAAGTAAAATAATTTATATCAGTTGATAAGGAACTGTTATAGAAGAAAATGTACCAGAACTGTTGAAGTTGGCTGAGCACTTCAGTTTGTAGAAATTTCTGTGAAGCAAAAGTATGTTAGATGATAAATTCCTATTTTTTTTTTCAACCAAGGCACATCTTCAAACCCTCTGAGTCAACACAAAAGAGATTTGACTCTTCGACAGAGACCCAAAATGCTCCTTTAAAACGGAAACGCATTCTTTTTTTTCTTCGTGAAAGAAAAATTATTTATTTTAGCTGATAATCCCCAAGAAAAACAACAAGACGCGCTTTGGTTGATAAAATTTGAGAAATTGATGATCTTCCATTACACACACACACACACACACACACACACACACACACACACACACACACACACACACACACACACACACACACACACACACACACACACACACACACACACACACACACACACACACACACACACACACACACACACACACACACACACACACACACACACACACACACACACACACACACACACACACACACACACGCACACACACACACACGCGCGCACGCGCGCGCGCGCGCACCTCTGAGATGAAAAAAAATACTCTCCATACATACTCTACATTCTATATTTCTTGCAGTGTGGGCCACCCTGTTTATGGTGTTGTCATGCCAGACAATAAAAAACAGCATGAAACCTACTGATTTTTTTTGTTTTCAAAATGATGGGAGCAGATAAAATTACCTGACTTTGTATGTACATTTCCTATGACAAAAAAGGCTTTTCTATTTTTACCAATTTCACAAAAATGGGAGCGCTTAAGGGCTGTGTGATTTTCAGGGCATTAATAGATGATATAGGACTTCAAAACACAATCAACAAAATCTACAAAACAAACTATACACTGCCTTTAAGAGTCTGTGTGCCTGTGTTTACATTGTAAGCAGCATCTGTGCCTTTACTGTAACCTTAAATGCGGATTGAGAGGGGAATCTATTCAAACCAAGGAGAAACCATGCATTGTAGTGGTCATAATTGAGGTCAAATTGATCGCGGTTGGCAATGCAAGAGGTCTTATATGCATTAATGTGTATACGTCTGTTTGTGCAGTTGATACACATTTCCTTTAAATACACTATATAAAATTGTGGAAGCCCCATTAAAAAAGTTGTCAAACTTTGCTATCTGACATATCTGACAGTTTTTGAATGGACAATAAACACCCTAGAACACAAAACTTATGGTGTCACTCGTAAAATATGTACAGATAAAAATCGGCACATGAAATTTTCTCAGCAGATATATTCTGTTCACAGCAGTCTATGAAGAAAAACGGGAATGGTAGCTCAATCATTTTCACTTTCAAAAGCACTTAATGATCGTTATGAACTGCATGCTGTTTCAGGGCTTCATTTTTATACTTTATCACAGACACTGGTACCATAGGGAATCGTATGGCTCAATTTTTTTTTTTTAAAACTGGAAGCATTGTTATATGATGCCTTTAATTGAATCCGATGATGTACTCGAAAGTGACTTCATCTTCAGGAAGTATTCCATTACCTCTATAGTCCCAAAGAAAAAGAAGCCGTATATTTGCCAACTATTTGTCAGTTTTGTTGTGATTCATAAGGAAGTATCGTCAGTTCCGACATTTTCATTTGTAGATTGAGGAAAACTGACAAAACTTGAAACAGCGCTGAGTGCTATGACAATAGTGATACAATCAATGAGTAAATTATTTCAAAGCTCGAGAATAGTCAAGCTCTTGATCTGAAGATTGGTTAATTGATTTACTCGTCCACATTTCAGAAAAAAAAAGGAAATAAACTTTGGTCATACAAAATACACTTTCCTGGGACAGTCATCTATCAAAATAATAGTAAAATGAATATTTCAAAAAGTTTTCCAATACACTATACCTACACTAAGGAGACACAGATATTACTTCAGGCTATATAGAGGCCTTTTATTCTTGACCAGACCTATAACTGGAGGCCCACGCGTCAGAGGACAGAGTCTTTCTATGTAGCGCAGGGCAAGCAATGCAATAAATGGCTCAATAAATGAATGAATGCATATGAATAAAGGGATGAAAATAAATAAATAAGTACATGAACAAATAAACACATAAATAAAGACATAAATATATAAATACATTAATACTTCAATACATATATAAATATATCAATACATCAATAAATACATTAATACATCAATTAATATATGAATACATAAATACATAAATATATAAATACATAAATACATACATACATAAATACATAAATACATAAATACATAAATACATAAATACATAAATACATAAATACATAAATACATAAATACATAAATACATTAATACATAATACATAAATACATAAATACATAAATACATAAATACATAAATACATTAATACATAAATACATAAATACGTAAATACATGAATACATAAATACCTAAATAAATGCATAAATGAATAAATACATAGAAACATCACTACACAAATACATAACTAAATATATCAATAACTACATAAATACATGAATACATGAATACATAAATACATAAATACATAAATATATAGATACATAAAAACATCAACGCATAAATAAATAAAAAAAATACATCAATACATGAATACATCAATACATCAATACATCAATACATCAATGACTGCATAAATACATTAATACATAAATATATAAATACATAAATACATAAATAAACGACTTTCATGCGACTGATAAGAATCCTATCATTTGACAAGAATATTGTATTGCTATTCAAACACACATCTCGTTAGGACTTTGACCCAGGACCCCACCCATTAAATCACTTCACTCGCCCCGCTCCTCCTACGTCACCACTTGTTGTATCGTGATCCATTGAGGTTAGCAGTTGGTGTTTCCACTAATCTAGATGAGCAAGGCCTGATCTTAAAGGAAGCAAGGTTTCCCTTATTTATAGATGATAGTGTAATGTTGGGTGTAGACGACTTCAGCAGAGGATACATGTATATGTATTGATCATCACTTGGAATTTAAATGGAACTTCACTTTCGTGTGTGCGTAATTTCACTTGATCGTTCGGAATTGTTTGATTGATTGATTGATTGATTGATTGATTGATTGATTGTTTGCTTGCTTGCTTGATTTCCATATTTACTCACTTTATTCCTTTGATCTATTTAAACAGTCACAGGTTGTCTTTATACTTTCAAAGGTGATACCATTGACAGAGCATTTTCCCAACCTTTGAAAATATAATTTGTTTTATATTCACGAAAGTGGATTAACTGAATAATACAGTATTGGGACTAAATTGGGAATGTATGGGATTATTACATCTTCTACACATTGATTTTAAGCTACGTTTATTGAATCAATACCAGAAATATATTCATGTCATAATTTTGAAACTTACCCCGTCCATACTTATTATACATCCAATTTATACACCATTACATGTCTAAGCTAAACTTTGGATAATAAATTTGAGGAAAATGTGACATGACATTCAAATCTAGTATGCATTTCGTTCGTATTTTCTTTCTAGTTACGATTCTTTTTATTCTGAAGGTGTCTCTATTACAATCAATATATTTTCATTATTCATCGCTTGACACGAAAATATATTCTGTTTTCGATAGTTTGATAACAAATATCATAACGTATATTTTATTTTACCAAAAAGTATATGTACTTTTTTCCCATTCAGACTTTTTAATGCTAAAGTCTTATTTTCTCTTCTGTGTACGTGTGATTGTATGTTTGTGCGGTTTACATGTTTTGCGGATTTTCATTCATATCTGTGTGTCGTATAAACACCCTATACCAGCGTGTTTTAATGCAAAATATGAATAATGACGTATATTTTATACAAGGAAATAAATCTGTGGTACTTGAATCATACCCTACACGGATGTATTATTATTATTATTAAAGGGGCAAATGAAACTCTATACTTTCACAATTTACGATGCATATGGAAATGTGAAATTCGATAATTGTGTTCAGGTCAATAATGTATAGATGTTCATACAGGGCCCCATTGCATGAAACTTTTCCAGAAAATATTCCTGGTTAATTATGAAAACTCCTTTTATATTGATTATACTATTCATTTAAAATAACCAGATTTCTGTTTCTTCTGATAAAAGTTGCATGCACTGGGCCCTAGGTGTCCCCTCAAAAGTATGGAGGAAATATAACTCTTGTTATTAAGAAAGTGTTTTGAGATGGATAATTACAGATGCCGTTAGAAATATTCAGCAACGGTGCTCTTTACGTCGAAGTTTAACAGTCTTTCGACGGGTTAATAAAAAAATAATGTTTAGTGGGGAAATTATACATTGAAAATATTGATGGGATATTGAAAATTATATTGGGAAGTGAGTGTGCTTGTAACTCATGTAGGCCGATGCTTCAACGAAGCACCTCTCCGATGCTTTGCACCGACTTTCTTAGAATGTTGCTCGGATTTCCAAGTGGTAATCGCTGGTGTAAGATTTTGCTGACATCACACAGTGTCAATTTTTTTATCAAACGTACCATGTTCAGCTCCAAACCTATAACCCCCATGATTATTGATATTGATTCATCATAACATGACCACCATTTGACTACATGTCATGAAGTACGATGAATACCGCAGGCAAAATGAAACAGGAAAATTGCTTTATTTGCATGATAACATGCACGTTTATGCCCGACTTTGAAGATTGATATCATTATACAGACGGTAGTAAAAAGATAGTTTGCTAAAAAAATCTGCAAGAAATGAGCTGAAGTAGCCTATGTTATGTGGATATTCACGTTTCGATAAACTCTGCTCATGAATGTTGGTCATTATATAAGATTGTATATTAATACCAATAACCAATTTACAATATTTCCGCGTAGTATAATTGTATTTTACGTATAATTGATCTACTGGGCCATTTTTTCAAGCTTTTACTTATTTACATGCTGACAATTATTTTTTGATGAATTTGAAATTGTGTATGCAGGACATGGTGGAGTGGTACCAATCCATTTGTATCCTGAAGTACATAGTGACGAGGCATAGACGTCCAACAGTTACTGAGCAAGAGGTAAGGCAACCAGTCTTTATGAAAACCAATTTTGCGTGCCCTATGTTACGTGCACTCGAAAGTAAATGATAGTCATAATTACTGACGTATGAACGTTGAGAATATCAACATCGTTTACGTTTGGGAACAGAAAACGGATGTATAGTTCGCAATAGTGTAACTAGTACGCTATTTACGGCACATAGAGCGTCTATAATAATATTACGTGAATAGAAATCTATATCTTTGTCACTTCCTCCTTTGCGTGGGTGGTAGTCATAATACGTACACACACTACAGGCCTATACGTGCCTGATTAGGCTGATTGATATTGATTTTGACCTACATAGAGTTCAAAATTATTCACCTTAATCATAGAAGTATGCACCAATTAAACTATGGTCCATTTTGTGTGTAAGTGAATGTGTAATTAACCGATTGTGCTTCAAACAATTGTTTTGATGAGTTACGGTATCATTTCCACACCCACCCACCCCCCCCCACCCACACCACCCACACCACCCACACACCACCCACCACACACACCACCACACACACACACACACACACACACACACACACACACACACACACACACACACACACACACACACACACACACACACACACACACACACACACACACACACACACACACACACACACACACACAAATAGACATAGACACCCAGATAAAAATAAATACACAAAATTTTCACAAACACAAGCACACATACACATACACAAATACAAGTAGGTCTCCATGTTCAAATACATTCAAAAACACATCAAATATCCATAGAGACACACAATGAGACTTTAACGAGACACATACACGAAGACACACACATACACACACAAACACTCATACACATGCACATACACACAAACGCACACCCACCATCACCACGCACACAAAAAACACACGCACACACGCGCACGTACACACACACACACACACACACACACACACACACACACACACACACACACACACACACACACACACACACACACACACACACACACACACACACACACACACACACACACACACACACACACACACACACACACACACACACACACACACACACACACACACACACACACACACACACACACACACACACGTACACACACACGGGATAAGGGAGTGACAACAATAGTATCGGCCGCTATGGCTTTCTGTTAAAGGCGGACAGGCGACAAAGATTGAAATACCCTGATTTTAATTGTTGCAGAAAAATTTCTCTTGTGGGCCTCAAGTCTTTTAAAAATCGGTATGCACGGGTTTCTTTTGCAACATGAATGTTGCCCATTGATAATGATAATAATTGTGTTGCAGTGATCCACGTGATTGGCCTTGTGGATTATTAGTGCCCTGGCAAGCTATTGTTCATTCTACATGTATATAGAAAAAAATATATATATACAAGACCGACTTGGCCTATTTGACCCTTGAGAAACTTTGCAAGTTCAGTATCAATAATACCGTGAGAGAGAATCTCTATCGCAATGTAGCATTTAGTACCCATGCGTGTCCGAGAAAAACATGTTGAATAGGTTCGGATATTCACCTTTTGGCGTCAACGACGTCATTGGGAGAGGGGGGGGGGGTGGCAGTCTCGTCTAACGCCATTTTGGGTTCAATTTCCAAATACATCGGCTATCCTCGGTACTACTTAAGTCTGCGAGTCATCAGTTGGCATTTAATCAGTTCACTCGCAAGACTTGCCGCATGGCTCCGGAGATAATTGGAATTTGACTATTGATGGGATGTCTCATATCACAACAGAGCTGTCATAACGTCACTAAAATGTGTAAGCAAAACATCAAACACTTCGTCTGTGCATGTTCGTTTTAGGTCCATGGTCTGTGCAACCATGGTTTTATTTTTTTTTCTTTCTCTCTCCCCTTATCCCTCTCTTGACATCTTGCGGCTGGAATTGTACTAGGGCAATGCTACAATAAAGATGATAAAATAACTGACTAAAGTAACGATGATTGATTTAAGAATGAAAGTTGATATCTGAATAAAACGCAATGATTGTTGAACTCATTCCAACAAAGCTGTTGTGGATTTCATATTATAAATTTCGGGTAGTTTCACAATATATTTTCTGTCTCCTGTCCCCTCCCCCTTCTCCAAAAAAAAAAAAAAAAATCAGAAGGCAATCAACTGAACATCTAAAGCAGGGGTTCTCAATTATTTTTGTTGAAGCGCCAAATTTGTTTTCGAGAATTCATAATGCGCCACTTTGTAACACGCGAAGCGAGCGCAGGGATGCCAACCTCTTTCAAATAAAAAAATATATATATTTTCAGTCTAGAAAAAAGGGATTTTAGCTTGTAAAAATGTATTTTTATCTATTTTTACCAGAAGTGTGCACAACGTGATCCCACTAAAAAGGGGCATTTAGAGGCATTTAGCTCCACATCACAAGTATTTGAAA
>JZLH01S0212095.1:0-13667 GCA_001188425.1 Eucidaris tribuloides
CAGATACAATTACTAACCCCAACCCTGAAAAAGAAGAAAATGCGTTTTTTTTAAATTCACAGTTCATCTTGCAAACATGACATTCTCTTCTTTTTATGGGGGTATATCTGAATCAGTGCTTCATTTTTGTCCTTTTTTGTCACAAAATTGATATTAGCTCTTCTCTGAGCATGCTGAGGATTCAATCCTTGTGCACATCAGTTGAGAGCTTCTGCAGCACCGGTAAGTGAGGCATTAAACATTGATTATAAGAACACAATTCTGTGCGCAAATGCATTTTTGGCCTATTGGACAAAAGTGGCCTGTGCTCACTCATGCGTGAAATACTTTCAATACCAATAGTGTCATCAGATACCTTAGGTCCAAGGTAAAATATTCATATCAAAAAATAATCTCAAAATCACGAAAACAATTTTTAATAAATTTTTTTTCGAAGTGTCTACTTTTTTTTCGATACACGCTGTATAGGGACAACTATCCCGGAGGATAACTCCCCCCAGCAACAACTCCCACATGACAACTTCCCAGGGGAATGTCTCCCTTGGAGGACAACTCCCCCAGAGGACAACTTCCCCAGGGGACATCTCTCCCAGAAGACAGCTCCCCCAGAGGCTGGGGACATTGTTAAACTGCACCGGGGCATTTGTCCTCTGGGGGAGTCATCTTTTGGAGGAGTTGTCTTCTGGAGAGTGTCCTCGGGGGGAGTTGTCCTTCAGGGGAGTTGCCTGTCGGGAGTCGTCCCCAGGGGAGTACTTCTAGAACCATCGTGAAGAATTAAGATTTAGAAATGAGGACATTTTGTGAAAATGAACGTCATCTACGACGATCGGTTGACATATCCACCAGGTCATTTCTCAGTCGTGTTACCTCTACTGTTGAAAAAGTGTTTTGAGTTGCTACATCAAGTATGTGGATTGTGATGCAGTGAATTATTGATCAGACCTTAGCACTACATGTGTTGCATTGTCTCAAACATCTACTGCCTGAGAAGATGACAATAAATTACTCTATGTAGCATTGAGCTATCAGGCAGTGCGATGCCCACAAAGGGACGACAGGCACGTATGCCAATTCTTGTCAAAAGCAGATGCGTTGAAATCCATTAGCATCACCAGTACACATAATTGATGTACAATTGAAAAGACCTTGTAGTTCTCATCGTAGGTAGACTAGACTAAAATTCACCCCCATGGTGGAGATAGATACACATCACTGGACTTAAATTGCGAACAGTTCATATTGCTTTCTTTTGGTGATGCCAGGATGAGCAGTTTGGGGCCGGGGCGGCTCTATATTCTCTGGTAAGCATGTTGCCGTGATTTAAGTTGTAATGACTATCTAGAAATTGATGTTTGTAAATGTGAATACTTTATGAAGACAGTCCTGCCAAAAGACATTTTTATGATGGGAAAATAACGTTTTTCACAATTTATAACACCACAAGCACGTTAATACAGGGTCTCTGCCATAACCAGATACTCCTGTTAAATAAGTGCAAATTTAGCAATCTTTTTTTAGCTCACCTGAGCCAAAGGCTCAAGTGAAGCTATTGCGATCGCTTTTTGTCTGTCGTGCAGTCGTCGTAAACTATTTAATACATTTTCAGCTTGTTCTTCAAAATGCATGATTGGATTTCGGACCAAAACTTGGCAGGGAATTGATCCTTTAGGGCGTGGTGGATTCCAAGGGTCCTCAATGGCTACACCTGGCCCCCCTAGGGCCCAGGGGCAGGGCCTTAAAAGGCCAAAAGTAGGTAGTTTCAAAACATCTTCTTCTCTAGATCCAGAAATTAATTTAGTTAAGCCACTTTGTGTGTAGATACTCATATGTGCTGAATTAATGTTTATGACAATGCCCAGGGTCCCGTTTTGGCCCCCAAGGGGGGCAAAAGTTTTGGGGGTATGGCCGTATAGGATTAACTCACATTCACATCACATGATTTAGACCAAACTTGGTGTGCGAATATCCTCACGGGGGAGGGGAAACGGGTTCAGTGACTTGGTAACACCACCGGGGGGGGGGCGGGGGCCCAGTGGGGGCAGGGCCCATAAGGGACCCAAATAATGGTAACTTATCTAACACAAGCCTCATTTGTAACCAAATTTGTGGTGGTAGATGCGCTAACAGGGACCTTCAATTGTTTATTTGGGGGTCAAGTCAACATTGTAGCGTCAAAGGTCAAATGAAGTCAAGTATCTTCTTGGTTGGGGTAATTGGGCCTTCTTTCTCTAGATCCAGAAATAGTTAAGTTGAGCCACCTAGTGTGTAGATACCTCTATATGTGCTGAATTAATGTTCCTCATGACAATGCTCAGGGGGGCCCCATTTGGCCCCCAAGGGGGGCAAAAGTTTGGGGGTAGGGCCCTATAGGAATAACTCACATTTACATCAACGGATTGAAACCAAACTTGGTGGGAATGATCCTCAGGGGGAGTCGAAAGAGTATTCGTGGAATGGTACACCAGGCCCCCCTGGGGCCCAGGGGGCAGGGCCCATAGGGGCCCAAACTAGGTAACTTTCTAACCACAAGCCCATTTGTAACTTGGATGGTAGATGCGTAACAGAGACCTCAATGTTATTTGGAGGTCAAGGTCACATAAGTAAGTCAAAGGTCAAATGTTAAGATACTAGGGCGTGCCTTGTTTTTATAAAAACGGATGTTAGAATTTAATTTAACTTGACAAAATCAGCTATATGGCAAGGGGATGCAAAGTTTTTCAACTGGTTCATTTGGCTACGTTGGTGCCTAGATATCAGGCTCTAAGAGCCAAAACTACATGTATAAGTGATGTTTTTTCTATGGGTGCCATAGAGAGTTTGCGAGACCTCAGGTGAGCGTCGTGCCCCCCGGGGCTCTTGTTTATTGATATTTACTCCACTCAGCAGGTTATTCCTGGAAAATGGTTAAAAATGTCTTGTAACTGATTATCACATTATGCAGAGACCACAGTAGTCCTGAAACATTCAACATGAAAGCATATATCGTTATGTGCCTGGTAGAAGGACTTAAATACTGGATGAAGTCTATACCAGGGATTCTCAATTAGTTTTGTTGAAGCATCACATTTGTTATCGGGAATCTTTACTGCTCCACTATCAAACGTGTAGCAAGCAAGCTTTTAAATACGAGGCCTAATAAGTGACCCCAAAAATGCTCCAATTAATGTAAACAAAAGAAATACTAATTCAAATAAACTACACAATTGATGAGAAAGGGAAACCAAGCAACCAAATTTTCATCAATACCCCTCCCCCCATCCCAAGGTGGGTAGTTTTGTTGAAGGAAGCTCCACATTCATTATCTAATATCTGTACTGCTCCACTATCCAACACACGTAGCATTGCAGTGTGGGGTCCAGGGGTCTGCTTCTAAATATCAGGCCTTTTAGGTGGCTCAGAAAATGCTCTAATTAATGTAAACAAAAATAAATACAAATTCTAACAAACTGCACAATTCATGAAAAAAGGGGGAAAAATACACTAGAATTGTTTTATTTATTTTTTTCTTTTCATAGCAGCTTCCATGTGCCACTTCAGAAGGCTCAATGTGCCACAAGTGGTGTGCACCACTAACTGAGAATCCCTGTCTATACAGTTCCTTTAGAGCACGATTCTTCTTTTCGCACACTCTGCTCAACTTTCCGAAGACAACATGGACCCAAATTGATACAAATAGCGAACAAAAATCAGTTTTCTAGTTTTGCCAAACTGCCTTTAATATTTACTCACAAATATTTCATTAGAAGAATACAAAACAGCGTTGCTTTATTTACAAACAAATATCAACATAAACCGCCGTCATAGAACAGCATCAGCCGCAGCTTGCATGCACACATTTTGCGAACAGCACAGAGAAATCCTTTTATTCTCCGCAAGAGTTGAAAAATCTGATTATCCATATATCGTCGGTATAGAACCAGAAGGGCATTAATGCAATACACATTGACAACCAGAAGGGCGTTAACTCCATTGACTTTGCACAGTAGTAACGCCCTTCTGGTTCTCAACCGGTTATGCGTTAACGCCCTTCTGGTTCTATATTTTATATGGAACCTTAGTGGTCCACTGAGCCATACCGGATCAGAATTGGTTGGAATGTTGTATCACATTGTCATATAGCAAATAAATATGTTCAGGTTGCATGATACTGTTTTGCCAGTAATGCCCAGTTTAAATATATACCCTACATGTATGGTATATCAAGCCTAACAACCAAATTCCAGAGCTAGATGGTTTAATGATGATGATTTAAAGGGCAGTGACATGATTGGAAGAATAAAAAATGCATCTGGAACCCTCCTGGTTAAAGATATACCAACGATACACCAGCTGGAGTGTATCTCTAACCTGGAAGGATTTGTCTTCAATTTGTTTACTTACAGAGACTCAAGCATGAACATGCCAGTAATGAATTACTCGTGGGCACCAAGAGAAATCAATCCCATAGAAAGCTATACAATAATTTTGCCAGTCACAAGGCATACTGAGGGTACATGTGGTTCTTTGAAGTCAATTTTCGACAAAATTTTCAAAGTAGAATCCTAGCATAGTTTCCGTAACGCTTAACATGCCAGTGGATTTAAACCTCTATGGACTTTATGTGTATTATTTGGTGCAGATCTGCGACTTCCGCACGTTAAGAGTTAATTATAGAATAGTTTCACCCCAAGTTGGGGACTTACCCCAATCATGTCATTCACCTTTAATGCCCTTTTCTTTCTCAGCCAAAAATGTACCACATAATGTTCTGGAACAGAAGTGTTTTGTGAACACCATCCATAATAAGGGCTCCTATTTGCCCATGGTAGCAGCATATGTTACCCACAACCCCAACCCCTACATCCCCTCTCCCAATGCCCAGACACCCCCTCCCTACAACCCCTACACCAGCTCTCCCAAGCCCACAAACCCCCTCCCCCAAGCCCACACACCCCTCCCCCAACCCACACACCCACACACCCCCTCCTCCAACCCACACACACCCCTCCTGGCAGTATCACACCAAACAGAAATCAATGAGCTGCCTTTTCTACTTCCGTGAACCTCTCTGCCGTTTAGTGGGCGTCGGCTCTGCAACTGGTGGTGGTTGTTGTGGTTGTGGTTGTGGTTGTGGTGGTGGTGGCTGTGGTTGCAGTGCTGCTGGGACTGGTATGGCTGGTGCTGGTACTGCTGCCCCTGCTGCTGCCCCTGCCAGTGGTGGCTGGGTTGCTGCCACTGTGGGCGGGGCTGGTGGCAAACCATTAGCGGCTGGGGCGCCATTGACTGGTAATGTCCCATTGGCCGAGCAGCTCTGACAAGCCCACAGACCTGGAATGGGGGAGAAGGGGGGGGGGGGTGGGTGGGGGGGGAGAGAAGGGATAGATTGTAAAATTAAACACCAAATCAACTGAATTCCAGCAATGATACATTTTTTTCTTCTCCTCCTCTGTCCCCTATGCTCTCTTTTCATTGTTGAAGCATTATTTAATTTTTACTTCTGGAATTTATTGTAGAAGTAAAATTCCTATAGCAAACATAGTTTAACAACATGGGTATTACAGTGATCATAATTAGGTTCCTGTAATTTTATTGCATTTCTCTATTCTGGGTGTTTGAGTGACCTTCCTAGGAATAGTTTTATGCTTACGTTTCTCATTGGTAGACTACACATCAGAAAGGAACAACAATAATATGTTTTATGAATCTACCTTAAGCTTGAAATACTTTTAAGTAAGAGTGGACAAATATTCTATTACCTTTACTTTTTAACAATTGACAATATTTCTTGAAATAATGCAGTGGGCCCATCACAACTTTGTGGGGTTGTCATAAAACATTAACAATGTCACACACCTGATTTGGAAATAAATTTAAGAGATAATACTTAAATAGCAATTTACAAAAGTTATCACTAAGTAGCAGCCACTGGAAACTAGAGTTCTCCACAAGCAAAGCTTTTGATTCAGTGAATATCTTGTTCCTAGCAGGATACAAACACAAAATATAAGACTCTGCATCTCACTAGCAGAACTTGCTATTTTCGTCCTTTTTCCAAACAAATGTAGAACAACTCGGCTCTCTTATATGTATTTTATCTTTCTTTGTTTTGGTAATAAACTCATTCATTCATTCATTCATTCATAAATTTTTGTAATTTGAAACTTACCAGTAGGTATGTCCGTGAGACCAACACAAAATGTGTGATAACCTCGATCACACTGGTCACAGAACATCATCTTGTCCTGTGAAGAGAAACAAGAAAATCATGTTAAATCCTTCAGTCTGAAAAAAAAATGACTCCTTCACACTTTGTCTCTCTGGATTCATGGTACTGACAGAGTTAATTGTGAAACAATGTTCATCACCAGAAATCCTAACCTATTCTTTGCACTCCTTAGCCATCTATGAAAGTGTATAAGGCTATAAACCCTTCATGTGAATACTGTTATTAAGCATTCTTGACCCGCTTCCCAATTTGAGTTGAAAACATATTTTAGCAATTCACTTAAATCACTTTGTTCTATAAAAATACCTACAATTTACATTTGCTGATACATGAATGCAAATGCTAAGTTTTTAACCCAACATTTGTTTTGTATATGGTGCAACAAATATTTTTTTTTGATCCACTGTTTTAAATATCTAATCAGAAAAGAATCCATTAATTGACACATTGGCACTCACACAGCATTGTCCAATAACAGTAAATTCACTTTTGTCTAAATTGCAGTGCACTAAAGTAGTTTTTTTCTCCTACATCTGAAAATCAGAAATACACAAAGTCGCCAAATGAAATGCCATTGAAACAAATTTGACCTAATCCTGCAGCAATCCAAAAACAAACGTCAGTAAAAGGAGCCCTGATACAAACCTCATGAGTAGGATCTCCACAGTGTGTACAAGTCTTGCATTCCATACACTGCCATGGGTACGTCTTTATCGTCATCACCAACTCAATGTTCATATCGAGGCAAGACGGATGACCTGGAAGTGTGATGTGAAGAATATAAATTTACTAACTATAGTCATACAAGTCCTGGAAACCCTTACCAAGCCCTATAAGATAAAACAAAGAGAATCAATATCTGCCTAGAAATAAAGAAATAGCAGCATTTTTAGTAATTTTGAATAAATTTGCATAATTAGCATAATTAATGAACTCCCATATTCAATCTTGAAGTTTGGAAGCCTCTACCAAGCCATATCAGTTAAAACAAACAGACCTAACCCTAGGTTAAGTTTTGGATGTTGACTCCACAATACAATCTAAGTTTGTTGACCTGAATGACCGTTGACCTTGACTTTGTGACCTGAAATTCTATTCAAATGACTAGTGATACTTCATGAGCCTTATGTGAAAGTTCCATGGAATAAGGACTTATATTTTTAAAATCTAGAAAAAAAAAAAAAAATTAAGCCTTGGTTATGTTTTTATTGTTGACGCCGCCGTCGGAAAAGCGGCGCCTATATCTCGCTTCTGCTATGCATAGCAGGTAAGACAAAAAGGATTGACACAGACATGTTAAGAGTTAATGGTCACTTGGAAACTCCCGGAGCTACCTGTGCCCAGCCAAATGTTACTTATGAGTTAAGGAGTAGATGCTACCTACCACTGTTATCACACTGGGAGCAGTGTACTAGTTCCTCTGGGACTCCTTTGGAGTTACTGTGCCTGTTCTTTAGGCAGATACCACAGATGGCGTCAGGTAGGTCTTTGGGCTGAGTCGAGAAACAAACAGATAAATAGCCAGTTTAAACCACTGTTATGAAACATGATGATGTATGACCTGTCACCACGATACCCTGATAAAGTCGCACAATTATGAAACATAAACATGGAAAGAAATATACTTTGGGTGAAAAATAGAAATATTCAAACTTTTGCAACATATGATGGTCGTGAAACTTTTGATTTTTCAGATCACTGCATTTTTAAACTTTATTATATAAGGATGGCACTTCTCTTACCTTTCGGTTGTGCGACTTTATCAGGGTATCGTAATGACGGGTCACACATATGTATGTGTAGAGAGGAAATATATTGACTAAATACTCTCAACAAAAAACACTAAATCATGACATTTTTTCCATGGATTATTTTTTACTTCTACTATGATAGGCTGCAATAGTATTGCACATAAAAGTGTACACACACACAATTTTGATTGGTTTGGAAGGGAAACAATGGGACACTTCAGGTGGTTGGGGAGTTACAATAAAAGTGGTTTTGGTAAGTATGGGGAATATTAGGATGGTTACAGCTGGTTAGGGTGCTGATGGGTACAGCGGGATGAGAAAACAAATAAATCTATTTCATCTTAGAGGCATCGTATAACAATGCTTCCAGTTTAAAAATCTGAGCTACATGATTCCCCATGCTACCACTGTCTCTGATAAGGAAAATAGAGCCCTAAAAGAATTGCAGTTCAAAATGAGCATTATGTGCTTTTAATCAGTGAAAATCATTGAGTAACCATTCCAGTTTTCTCCCATAGACTGCTGTGTTGCAGGAATTTCAGCAGCTGACAATAAGTCACGTGCCAACTTTTATCCGTACATATTTGCTGAGTGACAGCATAACTGTCTGAAGTTTTGTGTTCTAGGCTGATTATTTGTCCATTCAAACACTGTAAAATGTGTCAGATAGCAAAGTTTGACAATTGTTTTTTGGGCCTTCCACAATGTTATATAGAGTCTTTAATGCCAATACGTGGCAATCAGTCCTTCAAGCCGCGGCACAGGGCCTAAAAGTAGTGGCGCTCATGTACTTCATGTGCAAAAACTGGTTGCGTGTAAACTGCAGTACCAAAATTTTTCGGCCAGGGCAGAGGTTTCAATGTTGTAACAAATTAATTACAACATCATTTTTAGCCATATCTAAGGTATGCTACCCATAAAATGCATCATATGCAAATTTGCCATTTTTTCCACCGAATTTGGTAAGTAATTTGGCATTTTGAAAATCAGAAGAACTGTCAACCCCATTATTAGCTTATCAACCTCAACACTACAGTGATTCTCAACAAACCTGATATGGGACACTTGCGGGTACCACCGATTCCATGCTCATCTGGAGAGCTTCCGGTCCGGGGAGACGAACAAAGTCTATGTCGTCGTTAGGAACAGGACCACTTGATGTAGGACCTGGACCAACAGTCGGTGGAGGAAGAGGAGGAGCAGCGGTGGTGGGAGGAGCTACTGTGATCGTGGGAGGAGCCACAAATGATGATGCCTGTTGCATCGTGGCCGTTTCAGGTAAGCTTGTTGTCGTTGTTGTTTCTGCATTGCGTGCACTAGTAGAAGCAGTAGTCACTGGGTTGTCGATTTGGTTGAGTTCCTAAAAGAAAAAGAAAGAAGAAAGATTACAAATAATAATTATACATAAAGGTATGACATCATACTAAGGGGCGATTTACAATTGTCAACATTTTCACAATTTTACAAGTCATATAATGTAGAGGGGATTAAAGGTAAATGACATGATTGGGGGTAGTACATAACTTGGGGTAAAACTATTCTACAATCAAGTATGGATTATACTCTGAATATTTTGTAGTCAAAAATTTGACTCATTTTAAAATAACTACCATCAGTGTGCCTTGTGTCAGACAAATTTGTTGTGTAGCTTTCTATGGGATTAATGTCTCTCAGGGCAGACTGGTATGTTCATGTTTGATTCTCCTTAAGTAAACAAATTCAAGACAAATCCTTCCAGCCACGAGATCCACTCCAGCTGGTGGAAACCGCATGCCAGGATGTCACAAATGTGGTCTCACAAGATGAGCGAGATTGACAACTGGTAAATCTTTCAACCAGTTTGATTCTATAGGCATTTTTTATTTCTTCCAATCATGTCACTGCCCATTAATACAGGCTGTATACTCCTTTTCTGAAACAGTTCAAAGTTGGGTAGGCACAGATGATAGTGTTAATCTGCAAAACTGGGCAAAACAATCTCATTATGTGAGATGCATATTCACACCTTTGATTCTCTGACCCAAACAATGAGTTTTTCAGTTAATGGTCATATATTTGTGAAAATCTTTCTCTGTTTTTGTGTGACTATGTACAAAGTGACATCAACAGTACAATTACAGCAATCTATGACCACTGACCCACAGATGCAATCAGTTTATTTGTCTATGATAGCCTACATTAGTGCAAATCTGTCACAATGGGGATGGGGGTGGGGATGGGGTAGGGTCAGAAAAGAGCTCAGACTTGGTAATTTACCGGCAAACTGTCCACATCATCGTCCCCTTCCTGCTCTTCCACGTCAGGGCCATAATCCGTTTTCTTCCTGATTGCCATTGGACCATAGGTGGCGGTGCTAAGTGGTAGGTAATGTAACTCACTTGACGCAAAGCTGTCATATAAAGGAAAAAGCAAGAGATGCACACAAATAAAATGATGTTCTGAGTTCTTAAATGCATCATATAACAATGTTTCCAGTTTAAAAATCTGAGCCACATGATTCCCCATGCTACGAGTGTATCTGATAAGGTCTAAAAATCAAGTTCTGATAAAATTGCAGTTCAAAACAATCTTTATGTGTTTTTAAAAAGTGAAAATCATTGAGCAACCATTCTAATTTTCCCCCCATAGACTGCTGTGTTGCAGAATTTTTGTCAGCTGACAATAATTCCTTTGCCGATTTTTATCTGGACATATTATACAAGTGACAGTATAACTGTCGCAAGTTTTGTGTTCTAGGGTGTTTATTTGCCCATTTAAACACTGTCAGATATGTCATATAGCAAAGTTTGACAATCTTTTTAAATGGGGCTTCCACAAAGTTAAATGTTATATAGTGTCTTTAACTAAAAATTTCTCATAGGAATGTGGATGACATACTGTATTGCTATACATTATCTGGTGAAAAAGAGAAAGTGTTCTGTATCCCTTGAAAAGCAGAAGGGAATTAAAGGCTAATGACATGATTAGGTACACTTGAAAAACCTCAAGAAGGAAATGAGTTTGGATATATACCAATGTATACACTACCTGAAGTATAAATCTTGGCTGGAATTAGTATACTTAAAGAGGAATAAAACATGAACATACCAGTATTGAATTACTTTCATGCCCTGATAGAAATTGATCTGCCCATAGAAAGCTATGTAAATTTTCCTGTCACAAGGGATACTAATGCTAGTTCTTTTAAAATGAGTCTACCTTTGACCACAAGATTTTCACACCAGAATCCTTGCATAGTCTACTTGATTCTAGAATTTAGTTTTACCCCCAAGTTGAGGACTACCCCCAATCCCAATTTTTACCTTTACACTCTGTTTTTCTCAAGTGAAACAGAGTTCATGTCCTTCTGCTTCTAAACTAAAGACATGTACTTGATAAAGTATAAACTACAAAAAGTCTTTATTTGTAACTTATTCGAGACAACTTACTCTCGACAAAAGTACTGATACTGTCCAGGGATGACTGCCACTGGGTATGGTCCAACTTCTGTAGCCTCTTTAGTTAGAACCTTCATACGAGCCTTTGGCATGTGAATTTGCTATGAATAAATAGGAGAGAGACAAAATTTTCAGAAACATGTTCATTAACATGTATTGCAAAATCTGAGGTTCTTTGTAAGCTTTCAAATGAGAATGTGGGTTTTTGGTAATTACCATTTTTAGTACTTTTATGTCACAAATTTGATACTGTGCTTTGTTAATTTTCAACAAAAAACAACAACACCCAAACAAACAATGCGCAGGTCTTTTACTGCACGCACAGGTGAAAATTATCCCAAATAGCTCACTTTGAAATATCCAGAACTCCCAAAATTGGAGTTTGCGTGTTTTCAAACGATATGGAAGTAAACATGTTAATTATTTTTATCAGCACTCTCCTCACTAACAACAAGAACAACTACAAGAACACCAGCAAAAAGGTTCTGTGTGAAAATGAAATTCATTTTCAGTTTCAAACAAAGAAAGTTGGAGATACCATTGTCTGTAAGTCAAAGTAGTATTGTCTCTCTTCCCTCCTCTCTCTCATCAGCAGGGCATTGAAATCGGCTGCTTGCTTCACCGCCTTCTTGATGTACTCCTTAATCTTGCTGGCATCCACAGTGGGCTGAAATAAGCAACATATTTTGATAATGTGATTTAATGGAATTGCCTAGCACGGTAAAAGTTTACCTAGTCATCTTTTCAAAACTAGTTTATTGCATTAACTGTCCAGTTAATATATATGTACATGTATCTCTCTTATGCAAAGCTGCCAACCTCTGCTGATGAAAAAACATACTGACTGGCATAAAAACACCATGTTTGGGTGGATGAAAGGATAAATTAAACATATTAAGCATGCCTATCAAATTACAGAGAAACATATTTTGCATATTAAATTAGTATTTTCTTACTTTGGATGATGAAAAAACATTGAATCATAAAAAGTTCGCAGCTCTACTATTGGTCTAATATTCACTTATTTGGTATACAGTATCTGTATGGGTTAGGAAAAATGGGTGAAATCTGTTTTGCAACATTTTGCAACAAGGTTAACTGACCTAGTTCATCGTGCACACATAACAAAATTATCATGATTTAGTCATCAACATATATTTCATCCATGTTACCAACAGGTTTACAACAAGAATAGAACAGTGATGTTTCTTTAATCAGTAAGTTGATTCCATGAAGGGGGGGGGGTAGGGATTGTGGTATTTTAAGTGTGATTTTTTTTCCCTCATCTTCAACCATCAGCAATCTAACAGTGAAGTGATACACTTTCTTGCACAGACAGAAAATGCAATTTTTGCCATTCCTATACTAAAAAATCACTGTGATTTTTTTTGCTTTAAAGGTATTGGCTAACATTTACCACAGTTAAAAAAATCTGAGCCACATGATTCCCCATGCTACCAGTGTCTTTGATGAGGTCTAAAAATGAAGCCCTGAAAAAATTATATTTCAAAATGATAGTGCTTTAAAAAAGTGAAAATCGTAAGTAGACCAGATTCACTTGCCCATTTCCTCCCATAGACTTACTGTGTGTACACCTAGGCTATTAAAACTCGCCCCGAGTTTTAATCGTTTATTCATGCATAACTTGCCATTGGCAGTGAATCTTTCCAAACTTTTGTATTCTAGGGTGTTTATTTGTCCATATGAACACTACTATGTAGCTCAGATATCAAAGTTTGACATTTTTTTTTAAATTGAAGCTCCACAATGTTAGCCTATCACTTTAAATAAAGAATGTTACAAAATTAGAAAAAAAATAATGGTCAATGATGTAAAAGGGACACCAATATCGTCTTTCACCCTGATTTATCATCCTTCACATACATAACTCAGGGCTCCACACTAACTTTTTTTCCTACTTGCCCTTTGGGCAAGTGAAATTATCACTTTCGGATTTTAACTTGCCCGAATGAAAAATTCACTTGCCCGAAAATAAATCATAATAAAAGACATTGAAAATGATTTCTCACTAATTTTATTCAATAAAGGCCCTTTTATAGCATTGGGGGTTTGTTCTTTTAGTTCTGAGGTCAGGTGTGATTTATAAATTTAAAGAGTCATAAAATTAAGCACAATGAACAAAATTGTGATATTAACTGAACACAAAATTTTAGACAAATTTTGTTTGTAAAAGACTTTTGGACATGTTTGGCTCATTTCATGTTCAAAATTTTACTTGCCCATTAGGGCAAGTAAATTTTGACATTTTGAGTT